>BPLR01016304.1:0-16673 GCA_021605095.1 Caerostris extrusa | reverse complement strand
CATCGCGAGTTGACGTCACATTTCGGGGACTACTTTTCCGGATTTCCGAGTTGTTCGACACTCGTCCGTCCACTGCTACCAAAGGCGCATCACTGTGCTACTGTTAAAGTCTCGTGCTCACCAAGGCGAGAAGATGCAAGCGAAAAAAATTTGACCAATCCCTAGCCTCACCGCGGTCGCCTGAAACCGGTTTGCATTCCGCCGCTTGGAGTTGCCCAACTTTCAACTCGAAGCGGTTTTCACTAGGCGTAATGCTATTTCTGACTTTTCGCTGTGAAGGGGTCGAAAAAATTTTGTCGCTTGCCTCTTGAATCTTCACGTCTCGCCTCTGTGGGAATTAGCCTTTACGCTGCACACGAGCGGCTACTGCACGATAAGACAATCCAGCTTCACGAAGGCCGATGATTCTCCCCCGTTCAAACTCTGTAAGTTGTTCAAATCTCGCTATCTTTCGTCGAAGAGACATAAGTAACGATTGAGCTAACTTTTACCACTAGCAGATAACCACCGAAGAAATTTATTATTTTTGAATTTATATATAATTAATATTTTAATACAATAAATATTTTAATTCAATACATATTTTTATAGTTACAAATTTTTAAATACTTTTTTTTTTACAGTAATGTCTTTTTAATCTTCAAAATAATAATAAAAACAATTAATTATAATAAAAAAATTAAATAAAAACAATTTAAAATAGATTACTCATTATATATATAGCATTTAAATGTCCTACTTTACTTTTTCAATAAGATCCATTTGGGAAATGATATAATGTAATAAACTTTAAAAAGAATATTCGCCTTTCACATTATCTCCCCAAACAAAAAATTCAGTCTAAGTACTTTCTAAAATACAAAAATTTGAAACACTGATCCACGATCCACTAACTGTTGCCCCTGGGAAAGAAAAACAAAACATTTCTTGATAAAATTATCTAGTTTGAAAATTTAAATCAAATTCCTTCAAATCAAAGTCATTCAAAAGAGCATGACGGCCCAAAGGGAGCCAGAAAAAAAAAACAATCTTTAGAATTCCGTTTATTTGCTCAGAAATTCAATGGGAACGATATAGAAGCAGACAGAACCTCTGGCAAACGTATTAATTCAGATGCCGATACATTCTATAGAGTATAGCAGGTTCGAGGAAGATATACTCAATAATCAAATACTGAGTTATTTAGCTCCTTTCAATCATAACGTCTGCAAAATCCCAGCGGTCTGCGCATCTCACACTGAATCTCTTCATTTCCTTTCAATCCCTTTTGTACCGGCTAAAAACAGCAAGAACGCAACGTAAATAAATAAAAAATATAAATCAGGTTTTTGCAGTGAAAAGAACGGGATGAAAATATATTCAACCAATGAGTATGTCCGACTAAAAATTCGAAGGGATATTCCTCGGAGGGCTTTTTCATTCTGCATTTCTCCACCCCATCCCCAACCCCTCAGTCAGTTTACAATTTTTTTATATTTTTATTTTTTTCACCCCCTTTCCCACTGGCGTTCAATTCTCAAGGTGTTTACTGCACCACGTGTTACGCTGTAAAAACGTTCTTTTTTTCCCCATTTTCTTTATTCTTATTCCATTTTTTTTTTATTCTTCTTTTTGTAGCTTTTACCTTTTGAAAAGGTTTTGAGATGTTTGTTTAACGCCTTGGGCGTTCGCCTCCCACTACACCCCCTCCCCCCAACCAATACCGGTCTTTTTCTAAAATAAAAAAAAAAAGAAAATTGAATATGTTTTTCGTTCGTTTTTATTCTGCTAGTTCTGTTCTCTCTCTCGTTTTGTGGGATCTATCCCAAAAGCAGCTTTCCGTACAAATTCGTAGTCGCCCCCTTATTTTTTTTACCGTCCCCCGTTCTCTTTCCTGCCCAAAATCCCGTTAAAGATGCGAATAGTTTATAAGAAGTGCAAATACAGTCAGAAACGAAAGCCTGCGATGCAATCAGAAAGCACACAAACAAGTTACTTATTTTTCCGCAAAAGAATATACAGCAGGAATCGAGAAGATGAGCTAAGAAAGCTCTCCTTAAACTGCCGGAAAATTACTATCTGGGTATTGTTTTCACAGGCCTATTTCTAGTAAATAAATCTTCTTTTATTCTTTATAATATATACATGTAGTTAAATTGCTTAGAAATACTTTTTGTCTGTGGTATATCATTAAACAGGTATGTAAATTGAGTAAAAATACATTTACTACGAAATAAATCATATTCTAGAAGAAAAAATATTATTAACAAAACTTTAACTTTTCCTTTTAAAGGTATTGTTAAAAATTAATTCAAATAGAATATATAATAATATGAATGAGAAATATTAAATAAAAGATTTCTATTTTGGTAATTTAAAGATAAATTTGTATCAACAAAATAATTTACTTTTATAAACCTTTTTATTCATTTTAACTACTAGAAGAAAACTTTTTTTTTTTTTACAACGTTAAATATAAAATTGCTGTCATTATTATTTCCGAATTATAAATTAGTAATTACTTACTACCAAATAAATCCAATTTATTATAGAAGAAAATATATTGCTTATAAAACTTCAGCTCTTCCTTTTAAAGGATATTGTTAAAATTTATTAAAATAGAAGAAATATTAAAAAAAAAAGTACTTTTATTTTGGTAATTAAAAGATAGTCATATTAAAAATTATTTGATTTTTATAAAACATTGTATTCAATTTAATTGTTAAAAACAACTTTTTTTTTACAACGTTAAATATAAAATTGCTGCTATTATTATTACTGAATTATAAATTAGTAATTACTTATGAACTTTATTGTTAAATAAATACATAATTTTCATAAAAAATATTTTTCAATTCCTATCTCGTTTTGATCGATCTATGCGATTTAGTTTTAGTTCCTGCTTTTTTGAATATTGTGACATATTTTAATTTCCTTAATTAGTTCAAAACAATTATATGATGGAAACTTTATTATAAACAATTTTAGTAATTTAAAATATATGTGCATATTACATTAATACCAATGTAATTCATCTGATATATTGCTAACAATAATATTAAAAAAGATTATTATATGAGCGATATAGCATACCAACTATTTCCAAAGATTCACTTTGAACTTTACCATGAATTCCGTTTGGTTCCATTAATAATCAAAAACTAATTTGTAACAAATAGCGTGTTAAAGAATTTCTTACTTACTTAAATTTTTAATGATATAAAAAATTATAAAAGAAGTGCATAATAATAACAGTACCAATTTGTTTTAATGTAATATTATAGGAACTAAAAATTTTCACTTCAAACAAACCTTGAAGAACTTTTAACACATCATATTATATCTTAAGTTATTAAGAATCTCAGATACACATACAAAAATAGCATCGCCATCAAATGCGCAGAATATCAAAAGATTCAATCACTTGTCGAAAACTTTGTTAGAAAAAATATTAAAAAATCCCTTCATTTCAAAGAAATATCAGATGGTACGTAAATATTGAGTCAATGCTGTCTGAATTGAAGATTGTGCTCATGGAAAACAAGATCTCGATGGAATTCGTAGAATGTTTGCTCACGATTTCAAAGGATCTCTTCCAGAAAGAAGGACATGGGAGGGAACGAGTGACGAACAGGGATCATGCAGATGCATAGACGCATTCAGTCCTTTCACGGGACTTAAATATTTGCTCAGAAGTCATTGAGGCGATGTGGATCAAGATTCCCTGTTTTGACAAGTGATGCTGGTGCTTTAATTGCTATTGCACAGTGAATCATTCATCTTTTACATCATGTCTGGATGATTAAAATAATTAAAAAAATATTTTGGAAATTATTTTTTTTTTCGAAATACTTTTCGGTTAAAAAAAGTTTTTCTTTTATTAATTGTTCGATGCTCATTAAGCAATTACTTATTCATTGTGTGTCCTTCTAAAATAAGTAGCGGTTGATTGCAGTATGAGTTATAATGCTAACCAATTATTTTCGTTTTTGTTTCTTAATTTTATAATTGATAACTAGTTAAATAGGCTTTTTAATGAATTAGTTTAATTAATTGCGTTTTGAGAAACTATGAATGGAATATTTATGTAGTTAATAATGATAAGTGAATTTCGTTTTCATAAGTAATGTACATGGTTAAAATGAAATGAATCATACATAATGTTATTTTGAAAAAAAATTTATGCATAGATGCGCCATTGATAAATAATTAAAGTAACATATTAAAGTATCTGAAATCTAGTTTAATTAATTCACACTGCAATTGTTAGATTTGTGTCATTTAAAAATAAAAATTTGAAACTGCTGAGGAAAATAAAGAGGGATATTTTCAATATAAATGATATTAGTTTACTATATTCTATCATATTTTTGTTTAGTTTTTAATCACATTTCACAATGTTAATGTTAATAACATTGTGAAATGAACAATAGATGTTAATATAAAATTAAATATGTGAATTAAGAAATTTATCAAAGAATATGTAAAATATCATAAAATTTTAATTGGCTATTTAAATTTTTATTTTTTAACCTAAGTAATTTCATTTCTTCTTCATGTAAAAGTAAGTAATGTGCATGGTTAAACTGAAATGAATTTTTACATTATGTTAATTTGAAAAAAAAATCTATAGGTGCTCAATTAAAAAAATAATTAAAGTAAAGTTTAAAGCATTTGAAATCTAGTTCATTTAATTCAAATTGTTAGATACAGTCATTTAAAAATACTTATTTGAAGCTGCAGAGGAAAGTAAAAGAAGGCTATTTTCAATATAATTGTTATTATTTTATTGTAGCATATATTTGTTTAGTTTTTAATCACATATCACAATGTGTATTTACATAAAAATTATGTAAAAAATCAGCTTATTAAATTATCAATTCACGAGTAAAATATTTTAACATTTGGACTGATAATTTAATTTTTTTACATTTTAACTTAAACAATTTTAAAATCTTATTAACAATGAAGTATTGCATAACTTACAAATTGAATATTTTTTATAAATAGTAAATAACGGTAATCTATCGTTATTTTTAATATGCTTTAGAACTGTAATTCTTTTTTTTTAATTTAACATATATGTGCTTCAATAATTGATTAAATATTTTAAAATCGTTTCTAATAAGTCTAAGGAACTTGTAATAGTTAATTTATCTGGAACTTTGTGGAATCATAATTCTGTAAGGATTAGTGATATAAAAGTTTAGAAATTCAGAATTACATGTTAGTTGCTTTTTTTTTTAGGAAACTAGAAAAGTAAAAATTATATCTTGATTTTTACAAAATTCTTGGTAATTTCTAGTTAGCTCTGCAAAATTTTAATTCATTTTTTTTTTTCAAACATAACTTTATTATTATGCACGTACTTTTTTATACTCTTATGCCATATGAAATATTCATACGAATTACTTAATACCATTATAAGTAATTCATTGCAGATTACCATTCATGTGAATATACTCACCATTTTTAAGCAAGTCATATGAATATTCCATTGCAAACAAACATTTCATGATTCTCAAAGCATTTTCATTGTAAATATGCTGTTTGTTGTTATTTTTAAATTAAAAAAAAACACTTTATAACAGCTAATAGCTTTTAAACCTTACATCATACTCAGTAAAATGACATTTAAAGAAATATAGGACAGAAATATTTCCTTTTTTTTATATTATAAAATGTTTGCAACCTTAAAAATACTATTTATAAATTAGATTTTAAAACAGAAAGAAAAAAATCTAAATATATTTTTCTGTCATAATGACCTTAAATGACGCCAGTTTGCGTTATATATTCATAGTACGTTTCTACCAATGTACATATTAATGGATTTCCATTTCAATAAAAATCACTACTCATAAATTTTTATATTAACTGCTAACATAAATATCATTATTTAATAAAAAATAAGAACACAACAAATTCTCCATTATATTATTGCTCTGTAGTTTTCTTTCTGCAAATATTTGAATAGTTACGTATTTATTTGTTTAAAAATGCATTACAGATAGTTTTCCAGAGAAAAAATGTAGTTTTCTTTTAACCTTTTTTTATAACTTCGGGACTTGGAAAGGAGAACGTGTTTGTGCTAACTAAAATTTCGTTCTGTTTCACGATGAAAACCTGTCTTATAAATATAGTATGTTATTATTCTTATACTACATCTAAATATAAAAAAAGTCTGCTCAAGACATGATTGTTTTTCTTTTTTATCATAAAATAGAAAATTACAGAATAGTTTTATAACCCAAATGAGTTCTGAATTGTAGTATAAACTTAAAACAATATATATGTTTTTAATGTAAAATGTCCATTGATCACTAAATATCTGGAAATTGCAAAAATATGGATAATTTTTATTTAAAAAAATCTAATATTATTTTGATGTTAAAAAATAATCTGTAATACTTATGCAGATAATAATCAATATTAATGGTGTAATAATGATCAATATAAATGATATAATAACGATCAATAGAAATGATTAATAATAATAATGATCAATATAATTGATTAATAATAATAATGATCAATAATGATAATAATCTGTTAAATATTTTTCCATGCCGTTTTTAAATAATTATTTAGATGAAATGAAAATCAATCATTTATTTAAAAAATATTAAATTTACGCTTGAATATATTATTTTTTTTTCTTTCTTCCTTTGGTACTACAGGCTACAGGTTTGAATCCTGGCAATGGAATGGATCCTTTTTAGTAGTTCGTAATCCCCGTAACACTGTAGGTCCCTATCTAATAGCTCAAAGTGAGCACAAAATAACCATATAGTCACAAAACAAAAAGACATACATGTCTACTTGGTAGGATTGTCAGCCCTACGCAAATCTCTAGAATCATATTGACTGGGGCTTACGGTGTAAAGTGGATTACGAATTACTACAAACATCATTCGTACCCCCCGAGAATCGAACACGAAACTTGTGGCACCAAGCCACTTGGCCACTAGTTTCTTCTTAAAAACTTGTATATTCTCAGGGAAATTAGAATAAAAATAACAGCCCTAAAAAGAAAATGAATTAATAATATGTATTCTTTAAATACTTACTAAAGTGACAATTTAACTTGAAGTGATCAATATAATATTTAACAGTGTTTTATTAAAAGAAATTTAACTCTATCAAAAAGCTTTTGTTTAATAATTCAATCTAACAATATAATTTAAAAGCTGTAGTTGATAATAATAATATATGACATTAAAAATAGTCGATCATTTTTAAATACGAAAGCTATAATTATAAAAGAGAGAAATTATAATGACTGAATGTAAAATATTTCAAAGTTAATAATATATTTCTTATCTGATAAATATTATAAATTTATATCTCACTTTAATTTTAAGAAAACTTACTCATCCCAACGGATTTTGAATTATTTTTAACTGCTCCACAGCGAAGACAGGAGAGATTGAAAATGCATTCAAGCATAATGAAAGAAGTTTACAATATATGTATTCCTTTCGATAAACTTGGAAGGAGAAATAAAAATTAATACACCGTACCATCTGGTAATTTGAAAATTAGAAGTATAAAGGAATAAAGGGGAGAGTATAGTATTTTTTAAAAAAGAGGCTTTTCTCCTTTAATTAAGTGTGTCGGGTGAAAAGAAGTAAAATTATTCATTAAGAAGGTCTTTTAATGACTGGAGGAATTCTTTTATCATTCTTAATGAAGGACGGCATATTTATAGCGAGCGCTTTGTGCTGCAGAGAGCGACAATTTGAGATACGGCTCGACTAAACTAAATAAAGTTAATGAAACTAACGAATTTTGAACATTTTTGATAAGACAGAAAAAAAAAAAATTATTCTCTTAGGAAGTGAAAAATCCTTGTAAATCTTTGCGCTAGGGCTAGAATTTATTTAAATTATTATTGAATTAAATATTTGTATTAACTGAGTACTGAGAGAGGAATTGCAAGGACAAATATGTATTCTTTTTGTGAATATGAATTGGTTAGCGTGTGCCATCATTTACCTTTGGGAACTTTCGGCACTGCCAGAGGTAATTTAAATTTGCAATCATTTTCCTTTCTGCAAAAGCAGATATTGATTGAAGTACTTGATTATCGTGTCCACATTAATTATTTCTTTTTTCTTAATTGTTAATAATAGTATTGAAAAAATTTGATATAGTCTTAAATATACAAAATAACTGCCCATTGTTTACATACATTGATTTCAAACTAGGTATAGTTTTTCTCGAACTGATTATCGAAATTGGAATAAAATATAAACATTTAAGTATTTTATAAATTATTACAGTTTCTTTCACTGATCAAAGTAATTGTTATTATTTTTATTTTCACTCGAAGTATTGTAAATGAATTGGGTAATTTCAATATTATTCAGAAATAAAAATAGAATAAAAATCAACTTATAAAATAGAATTGCTATAAATAATCTGATAAATTAAAGAATGTTCTAACATTTGCTTGTAAATGTATTTTTACTTATGAATGCTTTTTCAATATTTAGTACAAGGTAGTATATACTATTCTTCCATATGTTACCTCACTGCATATATTTATAAAAATAGAATAGTAAATAAATTATAAAATGTAAATGAAATAGTACTGGGTTATACAGGTTTGTTAAGTCCTTTTAAACCTTTTACAAATCTAATTCAACTTCAGGGAAGTGATATTTTATTAGCAGATTAAAATTATATCTGTAAATTGATAGAGATACATATAAAACATATTTTATCTAAATATGCATCTCTCTATGCGTGAATTGGTATGAATAAAGATGTATACTTAAATATGCATTTATCCTCAACTATAACATATTTACTTACGTTGCATATGTATTTTTATGCGTGTATGTATTCTTATATGTGATATATTTCAAGAGCAAAACATTATGACCACCTGTCAATAACGAGTTGGCCCACCTTTGGAGCGCAATACAGCTTCAACCCACCTTGGCATGGATGCCACAAGTCCTTGGTAGATGGCCGGAGACACATGGTACCAGATGTTTAAGCAACGGTCACGCAAATCCGAGATATTGCGAATTGGTGGTCTTGAACTCTGAGCTGCCGAACCCATCCCAAATGTGTTCTATCGGATTGCGATCCGGTGAGTTAGGCGGCCAGGACATTAACTGGAATTCAGCATCATGTTCCTGGAACCACTCCAACACAATTTTAGCCTTGTGACAAGGGGCGTTGTCCTGTTGGAACATTCCCTTTTTCCAGCTGGAAAAACAGAGGCCGTGTAAGGGTGCAACTGGTCCGCAATGATGTTCAAATACCCTGTAGCATTCATGGTCTGCACTACCACAACCACGGGTCCCAGAGATGCCAAGGAGAACGTTCCCCAAAAGCACATTATACCGCCACCACCGGCCTGTGTATGACCTACTGTACATTGAGGGAGCAACTGTTCGCCTGGAAGACGGCGTATCTGACACGGCCATCAGCGTGATGAATGATAAACCGTGATTCATCTGACCAGGGCAACTCTCTCCCCACTGATCCACATGGACCAATCACGATGTTCCCGAGCCAAACGCAGGCACAGTTGGCAATGACGCTTGGTCAGCAAAGGCACACGAGTGGGACGTTTGCTGCGTAGACCCATATCCAACAGTGTCCGCTGAATAGTATCAGAACACACTATCCGAATAGTATCGGAACACACTGGTGTGCTGATACTATTCTACTTGGCCCTGCATTGTATTGGGCTGTGCTGAGCCACTGTTGACTCCGGTTTTGGTTTTCACCATGCGAGAGAGTCTCCGACGACCTTTTTCTTTGATAGCGTGTGGACGTCCAACACCATGTCGTCTACTGCTGGTTTCACCGTCATTCATCCACTTTGCATAAGTACTAACAACTGTAGATTGTCAACAACCCACGAGTCGTGCAGTTTTCGGAAATACTTATTCCGAGCCTTCGAGCCATTACAATCTGCCCTCTATCAAAGTCGCTTAGATTCGAAGCCTTTCCCATCACACACAGAAGTAAGTGAAAGAATGATTCTTCAGACTCTCCGGCAGCAGTTAAATACCACTTCCACCTGATCACGTCATCCAGACGAGTTCATTGCAAAAATGTAGGGGTGGTCATAATGTTTTGCCTCTTGAGTATATATATATATATATATATATATATATATGCATGTATATTAGTGGTTTTAAAGTTATATTTGTGTGTATATATAGTCTGTTTGTTCATACGCTTACATGAGCACATTATATATATAATGTATGCATATATGCGTATATATCTGTGCGTGAAAAACATTTGCTTGTAAATGCATTTTTATTTATGAATGATTGTCAATATTTAGTGCAAGGTATTATGTACTATTCCTTCTTATGTTACCTTACTGCACATATTTATAAATATTATTAAAATAAATTTGTGTGTAGATGAAATAACATTGAGTTACACATGCTTGCCAAGTTATTTTAAACATTTTGTAAACCAAATTAAACATTTCCAAATAAAAAAAAAAAACGATTATAAATGATGGTATTACGCTTTCTATGCAAACTGTGTACAGGGAAATATAAAGGTAAACTGGCATATAGGCCAGAATTCACATGATGTAGCCCTTTCTCACATGCATGCTTAATAAGAATTGGTTATCGTGAAATCAAACACATATTGATGGCACATACAACTAATGTGACAGAATAATATTCACATTGTTTTTTTCCAAAATGATTGTTTTCATGCAGTGATATGCAGAGAACCTGGGCTGTGTTTTAGTCATTAGATATTATTAGCAGCATTATATTATACAGATTCAGTATCGCAGATAATTATGACTTTGAAGTATGAGACACTATCCTTTATCCTTATTTTTGAGTGTTTCGATGCATAGTAGTTTAGTTATTTATGGACACTAATGAGTAATCTCAAAATATTTTTATCTGATCAATTACTTACTTGCAATTGAAGAAATCAGGTAAATGATATATCTTTAAAAATTCCCCGCCCGAACTTTAGAAATACTTCAAATACTCTTAGGTGATATAAGTTACATCGTCCATCAATAAGTGCACCAGAAATCAAATCAACTGTACTACGAACGTGGAAATCTTAATCTAGTGATTAATTTGTCACCATAGTTATTGATGAAACAAATGAACACTGACTGTAAAAAAAGTAACCACATACGTTTACGACAATAAGTATCATCAATAAAGTAAATCATGATTGATACATTGCTATTCAAACACAGTTATTTTCATATTAATAGGAAAATTATCTTTATCCGTATGGTTTCTAGTGTAGATTAAAAAAAAATTTCAAAATTTCAAAATATATTCAAAAATTAAGCATACTCTTTTTCGAATTCACTCCATGACGACTAGATTTACGAAAATATCCCTACATATAGTAGTTACGCATAATTTTTTTTAAAGTTTATTTACAGAAATACAACAAATGAAATATCTGGCTTTCTTACTTTCTGAACAGGATCCATTTTGCATGAGTTTCTGAGAGATTCTTAATAATTTAAGATATTATTTCTGACGTTACAAGTTGTTCAAGATTTGTTGAAAATGTAAATTTTTAGTGCTTATAATATCACAACAAGAAAATTGGTACGGATATTACTATGCAATTGCTTATAACTTTTATGGCATTAAAGTTGAGTAAGTAAGAAATTTCTTTAAACAATATTCGTTTAAAATTAATTTTGTTTATTAAAAAAAACTTAAAGAGTTCATGTTTAAAATTCAAAGTGAATATATTTGAAAATGGTATGCTTACTTGTATGTCTCTTAAAAGATATATCTTAAAAATTTATTATCCGTAATATTTCAAGTGGATAATGTAATATGCAAATATATTTTTTAAATCATTACTATTGTTTATATTTTTTATAATTAATTTTATAATTATTTTTTTTTAAATATTACAATTATTAATTTATATAATTATTTTTTATTATTAATTATAATGTTTATATATATTCTTTTCAACTAATGTGGTTTAGTGAGAACATAACGGGACATTAGCGCATCTATAACGGGATTTTGGGCAGGAACAGAGAAAGAGGGGTAAAAAAATAAGGAGGAGGGGCGACTAAAGTTTGTACGGAAAGTTGCTTTCGGGATAGATCGCACAAAACGAGAGAGAACAGAACTAGTAGAATAAAATAAACGAAAAATATATTCGATTTTCTGTTTTCTTTTTTATTTTCATAAAAGATCAGCCTTGGTTGAAAGGGAAGGGAGGGAGGTGTAGTGGGAGAAATGCCCAAGGCGTTAAACAAACATCTGAAAACCTTTTCAAAGATGTAAAAACGATAAAAAGAAAAAAAAAAAAAAATTGGAAAGAATAAAAAGAATATTGAAAAAAAGAACGTTTTTACAGCGTACACGTGATGCCGTAAACACCTTTGAAAATTGGAACGTCAGTGTGAAAAGGGGTGAAAAAAAAAAAAAAAAATTTAGACTGACTGAGGGGTTGGGGATGGGGGGTGGAAATGCAGAATGAAAAAAAACCCTCCGAGGAATATCCCTTCGAATTTTTATCGGATATACTCATTGGTTGAATATATTTCCATCCCCTTCCTCCACTCCAAAACCTGATTTTTATTTATTTTCTTTATTTACGTTTCGTTGCCGCTGTTTTTTAGCCACAAAGGGATTGAAAGGAAGTGAAGAGATTCAGTGTAGATGCAGAAAGTACTGCTGGGATCTTGCAGCCGTTATGATTGAAAAGGAGCTAAATAACTCAGCATTTGATTTTTGAGTATATCTTCCTCGAACCTTGTTATGTTCTTTGGAGAATGTGTTGCCATCTGAATTAATGCTTTTGCAGAGGTCCCGTTAGCTTCTATATAGTTTAAATTGAATTTCTGATGAGATAAACGAATTCTAAAGATTGATTTTCTGTTTCCCTCGAGCAGTCTTGCTTTTGAATGACACGGAAGGAATTTGATTTAAGTTTCCAAAAACAGTTTTATCAAAAAGTTTTTAAAAATTTAATACCCAGGCGTAACAGTTAGTGTGGATCTTGGATCAATGTTTTAAATTTTTGTTGATTTTGCATTTGTTTGTATTTCGTTTTATTTGGTATTTCAGAAAGCACTGTATTTGTAGAATGGGGTCTCCAACGAGGAGGGAAAAATTATTTTAAAAATTTCATTACATTCTATGATTTCTTCATATTGGATCCTGCTCAGAATGTAGCGAAGAAAATGTAAATATTATACGTTTTATGTGGAATATTTAAAGCGTCTTAATGTTCAAAGTTAAACTTATTTTATTGAATAAAACGCAATACAGTAAAAACAAAAAGTATTTAAAATTTAGTTAAAAGTACTTAAAAACAAATTAAAAAAATTAAATATACACAATAAACTGACATATAAATTAAAAAAAAATTCGCATTACATTTTTCAAAGGAACAACTAATTACCTAACATTAAATTTTAAGCCAAATTACAGGACTCAAACAAGAAACCTGTGGAACTGAAGACCAACTAGAATGTATTAGTAATCCTAATTTCTTCATACTAAATCTTATATGATCTCAGATAAATGAAACTGAAAATAACTGTTTAAAAATTAATGGAATAAAATATACATACTTTTAATTTACATATTAAAGTGGCAAATTAGCTTAAAGTGCTAATCTAATGTTTATTAAGAGTTAACAATGTTCTTAATAAAGAAAAATTTGAAATTTATCCAAAAATTTGACTGACAATTTAAGATACGGCTCGACTAAACTAAATAAAGTTAACGGAAACTGACGATTTTGAACATTTTTGTTAAGAGAGTAAAAAAACATTTATTCTCATGTGAAGAGAAAAATCCTTTGTAAGTCTTTACGCTAGAGCTAAAATTTGTTTAAATTGATATTGAATTAAATATTTTGTACGACCTGAGTATTGAAATAGAGATCGCAAGAGCAAATATGTATTATTTTTGTGAGTAGGAATTAGTTAGTGTGTGCCGTCTTTTTACCTTTGGGAACTTTCGGTACTGTCCAGAGATAATTAAAATTTGCCGTCCTCTCCTTCTTGCAAAATGATAATGGAGTATGAATTATATTAATCATTTATGTGTTCCTAATTTTTTAAAATAGTAATATTAAGAAATTTGATATAGACTTAAATATATAATTTCTGCTGGAAGATATATTGATATTAAAGTATGAATAGTTTTTCTTTAACTGACACCATCAAGGTAGATGAAGTAAAAATATAAACATTAAAGTATTTTATAAATTATTAAAAATTTTTATTGATCCGCAATTATAATTATTTTTATTTTATTATTGAAAATAAGTGGGTACTTTTAATATTATTGTATAGTGAAAGAAAAGTTAGAATGTTCTTAGATAACATAAATGTAATATTAAAAGTCAACTTATAAAAAGAATGGTCAAAACTGATCCGATAAATTATAGAGTGTTCAAAATTTGCTTGCAACGAATTTCTATCTTTATATGTTTTTTTTTTTTTTTTTTTTGTAATTTAGAGTGGTTTTATGAGCTATTCTCTTTATATTAACTCACTGCATACATATTGAAATATAATTAAAATATATTAATATAAGGGCGAATTAACTCTGGATTATGCTGGTTTGGCAAGTCCTTTTAAAATTTTGCAAACCTTCACTAATCAAACTCAATTTTTTTGCAAATCAAATTCAATCTTCTCAAAATTAAGACTTTATTCGTAGGTTAAAAATTTTTGCATGTATGTTTGAAGAAGTTGTATTGTATGTTTTGTATACTTCATTATTGTATGTTTATATGGACGTATGTGATTATGTACGCCTAAATATATATTTTTTTATTAGTGATGTATTGGTTGGGTAAAGATGTATACTCATTATACAGATATCATCAACTACAATTGCATGTTTTCTTAAGTATGCATGTATACGCATTTGCGTAGGCGTCTTTGCGCATTTGAAGCGTTGGGTGTAGGGCTGACAACCCTATCCCGTAATAAGAAAACATCTCATGATTTGGAAACTGCCAGTAGGCAAGGATTTGACATACTACAGGATATTTGGCCACTGATGATTATGATGATGAAAAGTATAAATATAAATTTTTAAAAGTAAAAATTGCCCTTAAATTTGCAATTACCAGATATTTACAGATATAGATTTTATTATATTTAATCATATATATTATTTTTAAATTCATATTGCAGTTCAGAAGGTGAAACGATTTCCAGACCAAGTTTGTATTATAAAAATATTCTGTGGTTTACTAGTGTAGATTAGTGAACCACAAAAAATAATTTACTAGTAGATACAAAAAAAAAATAATTTTTTAAGTTTTCTTAAAAAATCTTTTACGTGTAGATACAACAGAAAACAAACTATCTAACTGCTCAAATCCTTGCAGAAAGAAACTATAGAATAATAATATAATGGAGAATTTGCTGTGGTCTTATTTTTTCGAACATAAAACAATAATATTTATATTAGCACTGAATAATATAAAAATTTATGAGTGAGTTTTCCTCAAATGGAGATCATAAATATATATTGCTTTGGTAGAAACGAACTTCTTGAAAAATATAATGCAAACTGTCGTCCCTTTAAAGGTCATTATCAGCGAAAAATATGTTTGATTTTTTTCTTTCTGTAATCACAAATAAAAGTTAAAAAGTTAGGTAAAATCTAATTTATAAACAGTAATTTTTAAGATTGCAGACTTGTTATTATATATTCAGAGGCATGAATTATTTCTGTCGAATATTTTTTTTTGACCATGGTTTTAAGAGTATGATGTAGGTTTTTAAGCTACTAGGTGTCTCAAATGCTATTTTTTTTATTTAAAAAATATAACAGCAATACAGCATCTTTAAAATGAAAATGCTTTCAGAATCTCATGAAATATTTGTTTGTAATGGGATATTTGTATGATTTGCTTAAAATGGTAAGTACATTCCCTAAGCATGGTAAGCAAATAGGTTCAAATTACTTATAACGATATTAAGTAATTCGTATGAATTTTGATAAGGTATAAAATTATAAAATTATATGCATAATAAAAGTTGTTGATGAAAAAATATGAATTAAATTGTTCAGAGCTAGCACATAATTACCAAACATTTAATAAAAACATTTAATTATGAATTATCTAGTTTTCGTGAAGCATTTCTCCATGTAATTCAGGAATTTCTAGGCTTGCTTTTTTTATGCACTATTCGATATATAATTATGATTTCGTACAATACCAAATAAACTAACTTCTAAAAGGTTCCTCAGACTTCAAATTTTAAACAAATTTATAATGGTTAATCAGTTATTAAAAACACGCCAGATGTTTTAATTAGTAAATGAATTTATTTCCAGTTTCTAAAACTTATTAAAAAAAGTCAAAAGATTATCTATTGAATATATATGGAAATTTTTTTTATCTGAAAATTATTCAATGCTTTATTATGAATAAGAGCTTAAAATTCTTTAGGTTAAAAAATGAAAATTTTAATTATCAGTTGAAATTGTATAATATTTTACATATGATTTGATAAATTAATTAGTTGATTTATTTAATTTTTATATAAAAATTCATTGTAAAATGTGGTTAATAAATAAACAAATACTATATGATACAAAAAGTTAATAACACTTATATTGAAAATTTCCCTTTCTTTTATAAATCTGTATAGCTTTAGTTTAGTATTTTTAAAGAAGTCTTCAAATCTAACAATTTGAATTAAAGCAATACGT
>BPLR01016303.1:0-42728 GCA_021605095.1 Caerostris extrusa | reverse complement strand
CTGCATTTCTCAAAAAAGATATTTATATTGTGTACACGAAAAATACATAAAATATAATAATCATAAAAAAACTAAATACTATAAAATAAGTGTGCATAACAAAATGCAGAAATAATTCAAGGGTAATCTTATCAAGCCTTACCGGTTCATCAATATTTAGATCTCGCCTCTTGTCATCAGAAAATCGCTTTAAAAAGAATACAAATTTTGAAGCTTTAAAGAAATCCGGTTAAACGGCATTCGTATCCGGTCGCTCTTCAGGTAGTGAACTAGAATTCAGAAGGAAGCCGAGTGGAGAGCGTCATCGGTGACGTCTTGAATGTAAGCATATACCTTGACTGCCAAGGCGCATGACATCACCCATTAAAAAAAAAAGGACGATATTGATTAGCTCAACTGGTGATGCGCTTCGTGGGAAACGATTATGGGAGTTAAATTTACGTTCAACCTTCAGTTTTAATGAATTTCTTCGAGTGCTATTCCACCTTAAATAGCTGGGTGACAAAATGCTTAATTCTTCCTTTTTACTTATGAAAACTAACAGATTTCGGGGATATTTTCGTTATCTGTTTGTGTCAATCACCGTTTTTCTACGCGATTACATGTAATTTTCTATCTTTCACCCTCCTTCTCTCTCTCTTTTTATTTCTGTGGGAATTGTACAAGTACAATAGTTCGTTGCTTGAAAAGGATTTGATCTTGAGACTAATAAATAATTTTATTGACTTCAAAGTTAAGGTTCATGAATCTCTGTATAAAATATTTTTTCTTTCCTTTTTAGTGTTATTATTACTCGTTGAAAATACATTTTTAGACAGTTCGATTTCCTGTATACATATGGGGAAATTCAAAATACTGTTGAATTTGTTCTTGTCACTGATTTCAAAGGGAAGATGCATGAACTTTTATATTTCTAGTTATAAGATTGAGCAATTTTTGGTTTATAATTACTTATTGAAAATAAATTCATTAAATTTTTTTCTCATAGATATTTTTTTCTTTTATAAGGTTTATACATTTGTTTGATTATTTGTATTACCATACTTATATTTGAAGTTTAAATTGTAAGAAATTAGCCATGCAAAATTTAAAGTGCAATTTTATGATATTTAATATTCTTCCTGCATTTTGTAAAAATACCATGATATATAAAGTAAATACTGTTGTTTTTACATAAAAAGCTGAATATGACAAATATAGTATTCTTTTTGATTTTTGATTTTTTAATAAACTTAAATAAACTAACGGTGACAACGTGCGCAACTAACTTTCAAGAATGCACAAGTTTGAATCCGTTGGTGTTTAGCCATTGCTGTCACTGCTTTCAAGGAGACGACTCAATGGCGATTGTAGCAACGTTTGTATATCAAAGTGTGTGGGTCAAAGCTGCCTGTGGGTGCTACTCCGAATGTTCTACCATATCACACGCGCAAAAGTTGACTCTTGCTAGAGGCAATCTAATCCCTCTATGTCATAATCTCTTCCTCATAATTGAAATAAAAGAAATCCTTTCAGAAACCATATAAAATATATTGACGATGAAAGTTGGAGCATACTGCCTGTAAGTCTCCTCCATATCGGTATATATTTTCCTCTTAAAACAAGTAATTTGTCCCATTTTTGACATGCCGAGTGCCAATTTGGAGTCTAGTAGCCAAGCCGTATGGAAATAAAATACAAATTCCACCTAGTCTCTGATATGTTTGTAATTCAGTTATTCCTGATGACCTAAGGGTTTCAATAGACAAACATATTAAAAAAACTATGTAGGAATTTATTCACTGATGTTACTCATCATCACAATTCAATCCACATCGGATCTCAAGTTTTCTTTGCAATACGACAGATAGAAAAAACATCCAATCAAATGGACCCCCTACTTCTGAGGCCACCTTGGCAACAGCCAAAACAAAATTCAGAATTTAAACTACTTCTAGAAAGGCAGTTTTAATTCTCTCATCAACAACCAAGTGCAAAGTATAATATAGGACAATAATTTTTTTTATAAATTCTTCCTTTCAAATAACTACCAAGAGTCAAGCATCCATCAATCACAATCACCCCTAGGATGGCACTCTTTCTTGATGAATTTACATTTCAACTCGTCTCATTACTACTTCCTGACTCTCCTTTTTTTCGCTACCATACAGATGTACATGAATTCATCAATTTGACTGCAACTGGCTGCAATTAACACTAACTATTATTAAATATTTTTATATTTATTGTTACTATTTTAATTTTTTTGTTTGATATTTTATTTAAAAGTTATTTTTTTTAATTTATTTATTTTTAATTTAACCTCTTCTTAAAACATTTATTAATATTACTCTTTTGTATACTTTTATCTTTTTTAATATTTGAGAAGACAAATTTTTTCAAGAGAATTTTATAAAAGCTGAATTATTTGCCTATTGGTATTCCAAATTATTAGTATTCAGGAAAATAATTAGATCCATTTTCCAGACCTTCCTCTTGTTAATTTTCACTCCTACATAACTTTAGTTGAATTCTGCACTTTTATTTGTTGAATCGGAAAAATGGAACTATGTCATATTACTGTTAAAAATACTAAAATTTTTCATATTGAATATAAACGCTTTTAATTGAAGAACAAAATTTATTAGAATATTTCATCTGTATTTTTAAACTGAGCCTTTCCTTAAATTACAAGTATCTAAACATATCTGCATATTCAATATCTAAATAATAATTTTTTTTTTGCTTTACTTTTATTATAAAAGGAAGGTGAATTAAAGAATAGGTTTTAAAATTTAAAATTATTTAAATTTTTGTATTTTTTATGCTAAATTTTTAGTATTTACGTGTTAACGTCACCGCTGCAGAAATTGCACTAATGCGCCAAAAAGAGCTGCCGATGCGAAAATAGAGATTGTTTTGAATAAACTCTATGGTTTTTTCAAAAATTTCTACCCATTTTTTGAAATAAATGAAATTGAAAACTTTGTTTTCAAATAAAGTGTTTTATATATTTTATGATTTGTCACAAAATTTTAAGTGTAAATTGGCACTTAAAAAGCATCAAATCTGTAGCTGCGGTGGCGTTAATACGTAAATACCCATTTTTGTATAATATATCAATGAAGAAATGCACTTATACATATATCTGTAAAATAAATGACTCAAATAATAATCTTAATGTTACTTCTTTTGATGAATCTTATAAAAATATTTTTCTAGAAATTTTATATCCCCACATCTCGGCAATTGAAGCGACTGGAATCAACAACCCGTTCTCCAGTGTATTCACATTTCTCAGAAACTGTCACAGGTGCCTCCAGTATCAGAGCTTATGAAGCCACCAACACATTCATGAGGCATTCCAATAACCTTGTTGACATTAATAATGAATCCTACTACCCCAGTTTGGGGGCAAGTAGGTAGGGAAAATTTGCTTTTGTTTTACCAAATCATGTGATGTTTATTATAATATACCATAATAAATTACATTTCTCTTATAGTATTGAAAAGATTTTTATAAATGTTCTTTATACATGGAATATTAAAAAGCTTTTAAAGTTGTTTTTCTGACAAATTTAATTTTTGCAAACATTAGCGGTACTTATAAACATTACATTAATCAATCAAAATTGAACAAATACATTGGTACATTTATAATTAATCAGTACATTAAATAATAATTAATAATTAGAATTTGTCAAAAGTAAATGACATACAGATATTTACATTTTCTGCTTGGTTTCCTCATCTTTATCTTAGTGCAATCAAATTTGATTTCAAGAAAATTGATCAAAATAGTTTAATTCCATAAAAATATTAATGTATGTTATCTCTGTCAAATGAGCTAGTTCAAATAATTATTTATCCATGGTGTTATTAAACAAGTTTTTTCTGAAATTTAACTTTTTTTTTTAGGTGGTTATCTATACGTTTGGAGTTCTTGGGCTATACTATTGTTTTTCTCTCTGCCCTTTTTGCTGTTTACTTACGAGATACTTTAAGCCCTGGAATTGCTGGTTTATCTGTTAGTTTCCCTTGCAGGTAGATGATAATATTTATTTAAACTTGATTAATCACACACACACAAAGAAGGTTTTTCAATGAATTTCTTGTCCTGTTAAAACATTTAAGATTTATGTAATAAATATATTTGAAAAAATTTTAATAATAAATGTAAAAACATTTTTTAAGACTACATACTCTGCGTATTTAAATAGCAATTTAAATCAATTATCCAATCTATATAAACAATTCAGTTCATGAGATGATTGTTAAAAAGCTCACTTTCCAGTTTTGGAAGATTTTATTTCAAAGGTGCATTTTAAGCTTTGAATGAGATCATGTTTCTTAGTTAAACTGTTTTATTTAGTGGTAATTAGGATTAATTCGTAACAAAAAACGGCCCTTCTAGTCTGGAATCTTAATCATATTTTTTATTGAAAAAATCAGTGGTTCATTAAAAACTTAGAATCGAAGTTTCAAAGTATTTTCGACTTAAGAAATTTTTATCAAAGTAAATCGTTCATTTTTTTTGAATTAAAGTAGTTTATGAGTTTAACTTTGATAAAGGGTTCAATATGTGCTTACTCTTCCATGGACAAAAGGAGTTCGTCTAGGAAACCAATCGGATAAACTTCATTTTTAACTTAGACTTTTGAATGCCAGGTAAGTGCAATTTGGGAAAATTCCCAGCTCGATTTTTAAAGGGAAACAAAAAATTCACGAATAATATTCTCAATGATTTAATTTTATATACATTCAAAATAAAAAGTTAATTTTAAATTGAACCATTTCTTTTAACAGATATTTTTGAGAATTATTTCCATTTATAGCTGCTTGGTCAAATTTACTTTCATGAAAACTCAGACAATTTTTTGAGTAGTTTCTTTGAATCAATTGTTCTTAAATATTTTTTTCTCTCCGCTATCGCTTATTCAGTTTCTGCGCCCCCGTACAACTTTCATTACCTGAATGGCCTTTGGCCTATTTTGAGAATGACTGGTTTGATTATATAGACTTCAAAATCAAATCTCTGCATTAAGATTTATTTTCGTTTTAGTGTTATTAATCAAAAATATAGAGTTTTTCCTTTTTGCGTGATTTTTTTTTTTATTGACAACAACTTTAAGTCTGCACACACGATTAATTATACCTCTGCAAACCACCTCCTTTCATTTCTTATATTTTTCTACGCTGGTGTGCAAAACTTAAGCAACAAGTGGGTTTTTGCCATAACTGCTGGCGAAAATTATCTTAAGAGACATGACATTCAGAAATGAGTGAGTATTAGTACGTAAAGAAAACTTCGCTCTGCAAGGTACAAATTACAGCGAAAACTCTTTGTATAACTTAACTTTAACTAGTATTTCTGCGCTTTTCTTATTTCTTCCTCCAACTTTGAAGTTAAAGTTTTCCTTTTTGCTCTTGTTAAGTACGTTAACATGGCATTCCTATGATTTTCCGAATTTTCATGAGTTTGAATGATAGCATTTTTCCAATAATTAATCCCTTCAGAAGTTAATTCTATTTGCAGAAGATGAAATAATTAAAGAGCAAAAAACTCGGCGTTTTGAGGAATACACAAACCATTCTACACCGGTGTGCAAAACTTAAGCAATAGGTGGGTTTTTTGACTTAACTCCACGAGAAATCATCTGAGAGACATAACATTCAGAAATGAGGGAGAGTATTATGTACGTAAAGGATGACGAAAGCATTGCAGCTGAAAAAGGAATACAATGCATACGGTATGGAATCAAACAAAAACCAGCTTTATTGAACGCATGGTATCAGGATTTATGATTGTCTAACCAAAAGAAAGAACAACAAGCAGATGTTCCTTAATATGGGATATGAACTCCCCCTCACTGCAATGGTTGCTTCGCACCGTCTCCGCATACTCAGAACCAGCTGGTGCCATTTCTTGCGTTAGGAGTGCCCATTTCTCAATCAGCATCACTTTGAGTTGTTGGGTGTTTCCCGGAGGATGTAAGCGTGCTGCAATGCATCTCCCAAAGCATCCCACACATGTTCTATAAGATTTAAATCTGGGGATACGCTGGCCAATCCATTGGAGTGATATCTTCACTTTCAGTAGCTCCTCAACAGCAAGAGTCCGATGTGGCCGTGCATTGTCATCCATAAAAATGAAGTCTGGGCCAATGGCACCTCGGAACAGACGCACATGGGGAAGGAGTACCTCCTCACAATAGCGATCCCCGGTTACAGACCCCTCTGTCGAAAACGTGGAGCTCACATCGCCGTTCAGCAAAATGCCTCCCCAAGACAAGAACTCCAGAACCACCATAACGTGTCTTTCCTTGAGGTTACTGGATAAAACCAGGTTCCGACATTTCTCCATATCAAAACACGTCGAGAATCACTTCTGGTACAGAATCGACTCTCATCCGTAAAGAGGACACGACTCCATTGATCAATTGTCCAGTTTTTGTGCTTTATGCACCACTGTAAATGGTGGCCAACTTTCAACGGGAGGCAGCGTTCAGGACGGCGGGCGAATAGGCTCACTTTGTGAAGGCGTCTGGCCACAGTAAACCACGACACTTGTCGCCCCGTTGCTGTACAGAGTTGCTGAGCAATGGCGCTTTGCTGACTACTGTCGGCCTCTTTTCGCCTGCTGGACAATATATCGGTCATCCCCTGCAGTTGTCTTTCTCGGGCGGCTACCATCCAACCTTTCTAACAACTGTGCCTGTGGTTTGGAACGCTTTCCAAGCGCGCGAAACAACACTTTGTTGATTCCGAACTCTGCAGCTACACTACTGACAGTACGCCCCTCCTCCAGCTTTCCGATCATTCTTCCACGTGTGAAGTCGCCCAGGTGATTTCTTCTAGCCATATTTCACGAACTGACTCACTGGAACTTGCAGCAAATATGTTGAATTGCGTCTCCGTCGTTTTATTCTACTGTTGGGCTGCGCGCGGACAGCACGCATTTTGCGTACCCCTTACGTCGCCTCCGACGTTTCGTTCCTGATATTTGCATACGCATGACGTTTCTACTGACTTACGTGTTCATTGTACTCATCTCCAGACCTCCTTTTCCGCAATTTCATGGCAATCTGCTAAATTGTTACATTGTTGCATAAGTTTTGCACACCAGTGTACTTTAAATTTCGCATGCATTTTGTGAAATTTAACATACAGTATTATCGAACATGATTTTTGTAATATAAAGTGTGAGTGCATTAGAGGTTTTTAAAATTTATCTTTTTTAGGGTTTTTTAATTTTGTTTATTGAAAATTAGGCACATTTTTGAATTTAAAATATTTTAACATTGATTTATCATTTGTATCACCATACTTATATTGCCATACGAAATGGTCTTTTGAAACTTGATCTTGTAATATAAAGTAAAAGTGCGAGTGCATGAGAGGTTTTTAAAATTGGTCTTTTTTAGGTTTTTTTAATTTTGTTTATTGAAAATTAGGCACATTTTGTGAATTTAAAATATTTAACATTGATTTATCATTTGTATCACCATACTTATATTGCCATACGAGATGGTCTTTTGAAACTTGATCTTGTAATATAAAGTAAAAGTGCGAGTGCATTAGGGGTTTTTAAAATTGGTCTTTTTTAGGTTTTTAATTTTGTTTATTGAAAATTAGGCACATTTTGTGAATTTAAAATATTTTAACATTGATTTATCATTTGTATCACCATACTTATATTGCCATACGAGATGGTCTTTTGAAACTTGATCTTGTAATATAAAGTAAAAGTGCGAGTGCATTAGAGGTTTTTAAAATTGGTCTTTTTTTAGGTTTTTTTTTTTTTTTAATTTTGTTTATTGAAAATTAGGCACATTTTGTGAATTTAAAATATTTTAACATTGATTTATCATTTGTATCACCATACTTATATTGCCATACGAGATGGTCTTTTGAAACTTGATCTTGTAATATAAAGTAAAAGTGCGAGTGCATTAGAGGTTTTTAAAATTGGTCTTTTTTAGGTTTTTTAATTTTGTTTATTGAAAATTAGGCACATTTTGTGAATTTTAAAATATTTTAACATTGATTTATCATTTGTATCACCATACTTATATTGCCATACGAGATGGTCTTTTGAAACTTGATCTTGTAATATAAAGTAAAAGTGCAAGAGTGCATTAGAGGTTTTTAAAATTGATCTTTTTTTTAGGTTTTTTTAATTTTGTTTATTGAAAATTAGGCACATTTTGTGAATTTAAAATATTTTAATAAACATTTTAACATTGTTTTATCATTTGTATCACCATACTTATATTCATCACGTGAAATTTAACGCTCAATTTTATTATATTTAATCTTGTCTTCTGCACTGCGCAAAAATAATGTGACTTATTTTTAACAAATAACTGTATTTGAAAATTAGTACTCTTTGTCGTCAGTTTATGGCATTCATTGTTTTTAGAATCGAGATGGTTTAATGCCGATTGTGATAATGTATGTGTCTCGCACTGATGGACAAGGCTGCGTGCTGGAAGTCAGTACGAGTTCTTTACTTTATCATGCTCAGGGATTGACTCCTTTTCCGAAAGACATTCTACAACACGCTGTAGAATTTTCAACAAATTGAAAGGAAAAAAAAAACGAATTCCATTTAAAATATTGTGCCAATTTATAAATGTGAAGCAAAATTTCTTGGAGAAAAGTGACCTGCAATCTGAGTATCCACCATTGGTACAATATGCATGGCCGATGTGCAGCCAAATGATATATGCATAAATTAAATGGTACAGTAAGATTTCTTTGATCCGGCATATGATTTTTTTCAGTACTTTCTATAATCCATCATCGAGTTTTCGCATTTAATTATGTGGATTTGTTTTCTGCTGATCTCGATCAACAGGCCGCGTCAAAATGTTGCACCGTATCCACCCAGGATATAAGGCGTTAGCTTCTTAAGTCTTTTTTCTTACGCCGGGCCACTTCTTTTCCGACATTGCTTTCGATATGGTGTATCGTTTTTTTGTTATTCTCATTTATATTTTATTTTTGAATATAATCGTTATTTTCTTTTGCAAAGTACCATGCCGGCTATATGTTGTGTGCCTAAATGTAGCGGCAAATTTTAAAACTAAACTCAATGTTAAAATTTTTTAATTTCTTGCTGGTGAAGACCAAAAGCCAAGACGGATTGCTGCAGTTGAATGGAAAGATTTCATTGGCACTGTAATAAATATTATATTTCAGGGTTTTTTTTATAGAAAAATATAAACATTTTAAGAAGAATTATAATATAATTTATTTTTGTGATTTGGATAACAATTATAATTTTTCATAAACATGTATATAATTAGATTAGTATTTCTTGAATAGTTTTTGTACATTGAATTAATACAAGAAAAAAATTCAAATATGCCACTGAGTTTCAAAAGTAGTTTTAAGTTAATTTTAATATAATAAAAATTATTTCAATTTAAAATTAATTATAAAATACGACGATGAAGTATAGTTATTAAACTATAAGGAATTTGAGAGGTAAAATCACTTTAATTTCCTTTTAACTACTTTTTTAACTTTTACTTACTGGCATTAAAAAGCACAAAATATTTATCTATTTTTCCACTAATACTTATTTTTAGAGGAATATAAAAATTTGAAAGGGTCAAAAAAAAAAAAAAATGTTAAACAGTTTCACAGCATAATTTTTTAAGCATGCTTATAACATTTAGCACTCAAACATACATCGGATATACAAATTCTGCCAATGGCGTATAAAAACGCCTATTATTAGAATAAAAATACTAAAAATTATGATAAATACAAATTTTTGAAAAAATTTACTAATAGTGTAATAATTGGCAAGTAGTAAATTTATTTCTATTTTATTGTAATTTTTCAATCACATTATTTTCCTGTACGATTTTTGTTAGCTAGAGTAATTTTTCTGACATTTCAAGTCTATCAATCTTTTCAAAATCTATGGATAGTATAGTGTATCAGTATGAAGAAACTGTCATAGTATGAAGAAACTGTACTGTAAGAGTCTTTTAAGGCAATAATACTATATTCCAAATAATAGAGCATTTCTTGCAATAAACATAGCTAATTTCATTACATTTGTTTTAAATGTTCTTCTAATTTTGAAAAACATTATTACTATAATTATAATTTTGAAAAATTTAATTAAATAAAAATTTTGTGTGTTACTGTTATTATTGTGGAGTGAGCTACCTAGAGAAAAGTATGCTGGATTTCCAAACAAGAGCAGCTCAGTTCGAATTCCAACAATCAATGCTTATAACAGAGTTTTTTTCTTTGTGTTTTTACTGTTATGTATACCGCTAACAATCTACTGATAAGTGAAAGGAGGAGCATAGTGTCTTTCTCGAGGACTTTAAGCATAAGCATTAAACCTCGCATTTGCTTTGTCGTAGGTGAGAACACCAAAAAAACTCTAAATATGATGTTTGGTTATCAATGTTAGACTTGTCACACATGGTGTCACAATCGCTATTGAGTTTCTTTGTTTTAAAAACAGTAACTGCAATATAAGTCAATAGCGGAATCGAACTTGACAAGCTGTTATTACTGGATCTTTAACTGGTCCCACCGTAATACCCTTTTAGAGGCGCGCAATCAGAATTTCATAATAAAATTCTTCTGCACATTTTTTTTTTTTTTTTTTGTAAATAGTGCTTGTATAACTACATTTGCCGTATTGTTGATGAACGGTGCAGAATTCTAATAGCATTTTTTACTGAGGCTTTACATTAAGTAACTGTCTTTGTTATGTTTTATGATGTCTTATTGCCGATGCTGTTTTCATTTTATTATAATAATCGTGGTAAAAAGAAAAAAAAACATAACAATAATAATAATAATTCTTTCGAAATGGAAATTTGTCAAGATATTGAGCCTAAATCCATTAGATTTTTGTACGTTTTTCTCGAAACTGAAAGTGAGTTTCGTAGCTTTATTTGAAACATAGCAATGCATGTTTCGTTGAAGGTTTCTCATTTAACACAGTGCTTCTCCTATTTTGTCTTGCCAGTCGCTTTTTGAAATAATAAGAATAATAATAACAATCGTTCGGGCTGATATAAAAGTTACCATAAAATTATTTAATAACTGCTATTTTGCTTAAGTTTTATTTTAATTAGATGCTTTACTTATGTACATAATCTTACAAAAACTACTAATTTCAATTTAATATCTAATCATTGACCTGTTTATAAACTTGAATTTGCTTTTTGTGTAAAATAGATCATTTGCTACTTTTTCAAAGAAGAAAAAAATATAAATAAAAAATATATATTTGTATAATATGTGTACAAAAGCTCATAAAAATAAATTTAAAAAATTATAAAATTTTAAACAACATTATAATTATAAAACGATATTAAAATTTAAAAATTGTTAATTCATTATCCTTAAGATTTCTTGTTTTATAAATAATACACTTAAAAAAATTTTCTTTTGTTTAATTAAAAATGTTCATTATAAATTAATTCTGAAAATATGTTTATATTATTATTTTACTTAAATTATAATTCACATATAATCTATTCTTAAAATATATATTATTTCTTTAACTGAAAGCAAAAATAATATCAATAAATGTTATTTATCTACAAATTTTTAAAAAGTTATTTTTCTATATTTTAATACAATATTAAATTCTAAAAATTCTAAATTATAAAAAATATCAAATGAAATAAAAGACTTGGAACTATTAATAGAAATATTTCTTTTAAAAATGAAATCTAAAAATGAAGCCTAACTAAATGCGTTATTGCTGTCGGATTACAACTAAATAGAAGAGTTTTAAACATTTCACATAAAAAAAAAAAAAAAATATTTTAAGAACAATAACTTGCATAAGAATATTTTATTTTAAATTAAAATAATAATTTTGACAACCAGTTTATTGGAATAACATTTATTTTATATTAAAGAAAGCAAACAATTTAGGAACAATATGAATATTTTTAAAAATTAATAAAAGAATGTGAATTTTTTTTTATTAATGAAAATATAAATAGCATACAGAAAAATTATATATGAATATTTTTGAAACATTTAAGATATAACAAAAAAAAAAATTATTTAAATCTTATAAAGGAATAATAAATAATAAATTTTAATTTTTAAACTAAATATATTATGTAAAAATTATATAGAACAATATTTATGAACAATACTTGAAGAGTAATAAATTACGTATGAATATTTTTAATGTAATGAAATAAAATAAAATATATTTTAAGAAGAATAATTTATAAATAAATAATATATTTTAAAATAATATATTTCAATAATTTTCTTTTTAAGTAAATGAAATAATAAAATTAAAATAATATTTTAAAAACTTATGAATTAATAATACTGTCCTCCTCTCGGGCCTCCGTCAGAGGACTATCCGTGGCATTCCTGAGTGGAACATGAAAAACATGGATGTTCAACAATCTTGTACACAATATTTTAACGCAAACCCTTTGTAACTACTACACATTTTAATCTTACCATTGAATGGAAAATATTCAGTGTTGGTCAAGCAAATCGCACCACAGAGCTTTGTTACACTACATAGAACTTTCTACAACTTTTTAAGGAAATACTACGGTGACCAAAAGGTAAGACCAATTTTATTATTTTCAAAAACGCTTTATTTATTCTTCCAATTTTATTTCATCGCCTTCAAAGTAATCCCCTTCGGACACAATGCACTTATACTAACGTTTTTTTTCAATCCTAAATGTATGCTAAAAAGTCATTGGCAGGGGATGGCCTTCAAAGCGAGCGCCGTTTCTCGTTGAATCTCTTCAATAGACTCAAAACGGTGTCCCCGGAGTGGCCCTTTGAGTTTAGGGAACAGCCAGAATCGCAAGTTACTAAATCAGGTGAATACGGTGATTGTGGAAAGATATGAGTTTAAATTTTTCCGAAAAAGTCACGAAGAATCAATGCAGTGTGAGCTGGCGCATTATCGTGATGCAAAAACCAAGCGTTGTCTTTTCAAAAATGGGGCCTCTTTTTGCGAATAACTTCACGCAAACGACGCAAAACACTCAAATAATATTATTTGTTGACAGTCTGACTCAGCGGCAGGAATTCATAATGCACCACACCACGGTAATAGAGGTAAACAGTCAACATGACCTTGATTTTTGAGCGACTTTGGCGTGCTCTTTTCGGTCTTGCTTCTCCTTTGTCACGATATTTGCTCGATTGATCAGTTGTTTCCGGGTCGTAAGCATAAATTCAAGTCTCTTCTTAATTTCAACTTATCCTGATAGTCAGAAAGCATTGTTTCACACACTTCAACGAGACGATGTTTTTCAAAAAAATTCAATGTTTTCGGTACCAATCGAGATTTGACGCGTTTGAGGCCCAAAACATCTTTTAAAAATAGAATTGACCGATCCTTTTGAAATTCCAACATCATCAGCAAAGTCTCTAATTGCAAATCGATGGTTTGCACGCATCAAATCTTTAATTTTTTGTACGTGAGCTTCAACGGTTGAGGTTGATGGTTCTACCAGAGGGCTCTTTGTCTTCAACGCGTTCTCTGCCTTCTTTGAACTGTTTATACCACTTGTAAACATTTCTTTCCGATATAGTTTGCTCACTGAATGCCTTCTGCAACATTCAATATGTTTTCACAAACAAAACTGAATGCAAGTTCTTTGCTCAATGAATTCAGACTTCAAAAATCGGTGGTATCAGTTTTAGCGTCTCACAAAACCAAGCGTAACTCAAACACTAATGAATATTTTGACTTGAAATTTCACACAGATGTCAAGGATAGTGCCAACAACATATGAAAGGAAAAAAAATTGAAGTTATATATTCCAGGGAAATTTAAATTGAAAATTGGTCTCCCTTTTTGGGCACAGAAATACCATTTTTTTTTTTTGGATAGCGGAAAGTGTTCACGTTCTCCAACATAAACCCAGCAGAAGGACTTTCTAGCTGATAGAAAGTAATTAGTCTTTTATATCTTTGCTAATAATGTTTTTTTTTTGCATGTTTTAATAAAAAAACAAAGCATTACATTATTACAAAACAAAACATTATTGACAAAACATCTTTTATTAGACACTGCACTTTTTTGAAATTAATATTTATACAAAATGATGTATGCAATTTTTAGTAACTTGTAGAGATATTATGCAAAAATGTTTAACAAAAATATTCACTAATAATTGCAATTTATTATTAATTCAATAATATTTACAATAAGTTTTCTATACAATTTTGAAATGTTGATTCATTTGTAAGGGCACAGTATCTGAAAAACCTTTTAAATAAAATAGTAAGTATGTGAATTGCATGTGTATGCATCTGTATATCAAGATGCAAGGCAAGGCTATATGTATGTGCGTATATGTTTGTATGGGCATATGTACATTTATATGCATGTACTTGTGCGACCATTTGTTTGTAACTGCATGTACAAATGCATATATATATATATGCATTTTCACGTTTATATAAGTGCATATGTAAGTGCATGTGCATGTAAATGTATGTACAATTTGATGTGAGTGCACGTGGGTATGTTTTTTATTACTGTATATGAATGTACATGTGCATGTATTTGCATTCCTCTGCGTGTCGTTTTGTATATTCATGTGCTTGTGTGTATGTGTAAGCATGTGAGTATGTTGATGGCCATGTCCATTTGTATAAATAGGTTTGTGTACGTGTGTGCATCTGCATGTGGAGGGACATATATATTTATTCAATGCTGTTTTCCTTAGAATATAAAAATGCTAATATAAATCTTTAAGGATACTAATATTTGCTCAATTTTGGTAAAACTTGTAACCGTTAATAGATAGATAGTACACATATTAATCAAAACAATTTTTAAAGAAACTAAAAAGTTCCTTAATGATTGAAATGGCCAAATAACCGTATGAACTTTGTAAATTTACTTCAATAATATTTGTGGTATTTGATGTAAAACACCTACCAACCCTGTAAATCTCATATTATTTTAGAACAATCAGAAAGCTATAAATTATAAGAATAAAAAATGTACTTTTACAACTACAACAACTTATGCATGATTTCTATTGTCCATTTTAGGGACAATTAGTTATTGCCCACTTTAAAATTTAAAAAGTTGAACCAAAAGATATTTAATGATTACTAAAATTTTGTTATTATGTTTCTTACATTTCTAAATTACCCTGTTCCGTAACAGCAACTCCGTATGTTATAACCCTCAGTTTTTCTATAGCATGTGGTAATTCGTAGATATATTACCTGGAAAGTAAATAATTTTTCCATTTTAGCTCTTCAGATTTACTGATTAATTGTTTATTACATATTTTCTTAAAACATTATTTAAAGTTGAATGAATGTTTTTGTAAGTTAAATAAATAATATAAATTTTTCCGATAGTTAAGAATTTATAATATTTGTTTGTTAAAAAATCATACATACACATGCACATGTAAAAACATACATATGTATATACATGCACATACATACGCATATACATAAATACGTACATACAAACACATGCACATACATACGCATATACATAAATACGTACATACAAACACATGCACATACACCATATACATAATATACGCACACACGTAAATACACTGAAGTATATATGTTCAAAGGTATCAGGAGTTACAAACATCATACTTACATGCATACAGACATGCAAGTACACATACCATCACACGCACAAATTTACAAGCATACATATACTCGATCATGCGCCAACAACGGATTATCTTTCCTCTGTCTAACGCGACAATTGAAGGGAGGGTGACAAGAAATCAGTCACAGTTTTATGACTGTACTAGCCAAATAACAGTCATACATAGGGAAAGAGCTGAGCCAAACTCCTTATTGAATAACTCGTAATATATAAATTTATTTCGGAAAAAAAAAATATAATTTCCATGTAATTCTAATCGTTTATATTCCCATCCTGATATTCAGTTATTAAAGTTTAGTTATTTTTAGAGTTTATTAAAATTAGTATGCAAACCATCAAATAAAATGAGTAAATGCATTTAATCTAAAATATAAATTATCAATTATACTTAGGATACTGAAGGATAATAACATATATAACTTACTTTTTTTTCAATGGTTATATTTTAAATGAGAAGGATTACAATGGCAATAATATATTCCTAATTAGCTTCATATTTTGTGAGGGTAATTGAAATATGTAACATAATCTTGCCAATGTAATTGTGTAAAAATATAGCATCAATACACGAATTGTTTGCGTGTATGTCACGAATTATTAATTAGTGTTTTCAAATGTTTTTCTTTAATTTTATAATGAATCCACCAGAGAAATAAATTTACAAAATCTTTCAACAATCTTACACAAATATGTCGAAATAAATTCACAAAACCCCCACAAGTTTCAGAAATCTGGTATACTATGCATATTCTAAATGTGAATAACTATGCGCATTAATTGCAATAAAAATAAAAATATATAGTAAAAATTATTTCGTGCATATGATTAAATGTCGCATTATAACCTTTATTTGTAATAAAGTGCTATATTTTTATGTAAAATCTGCTTTCATTCATCACATTTGTACTTTTTAATTAGTTTTTTTACTACCAAATCACTTAGGAGCAAAAATATCCTTGTCAATATGATTTCTTTGAATGAAATTACTCATAAATATTTCATTTTCTTTCTTTTATTTCGGGCTTTGAAAATACTATTGCCGTTTAAAAGCTTCCAAATAATGTCAAGGCTTCACTCGATTTCAGTTAGCCTAATCATATATAAAAATATTATGTGTTTAATATTCAAAAAACAAACAATAAGTGATCGATCAACTATCAATAGTTATAAATTCAACTCAAATTACTAAACTTGAATCAGCAAGAAATTTATATCATGATAAAAAAAAAAGGAATGCTTTAACTATAAGACGACTAATTGTAAGATGATCGGTGAATAAAAGCTGATAACAATTTTAAACACAATGATTTTCTCTGATCCCTGTTCTATACGTTAAAAATTGTTCTAGTTCCCCCTAAATTCTTGGCAATTCATTAAATTCATGAATTACGCAAATAACAGTTCAAGATAATCCATAACACTCATCAAACTTATTAATTCTTAGTTTTAATTAGGGGATGTGACAATGGATCTACCTCCACGGTGCAGCCTGGTAACTTCCCAGGCGGCTACAATCGGCAAGCGGCAATCCAACGTTCCAAGAGTGATCACCTTCGTAGACTTTGTCTAGGCTGAGTGTCTTACAAAGTTGATGTTTTTGCAATCAGGGAGGCAAATCTTTCACATGAGACCTTGGACTTCATTAAATTCCCCAGATACTCTAGCCTCCCTACCTAAATCTAAAACAAGTTACCAGTGGAATTCTCGTTAGTGTCAGGTATTATCTCACTAAAGATATTAAGATCATTAAGGACATGGGGAACATGGGTGTAGATCTGAGATTGTCAGGGTTATTGTGTGTATTTCCGGAAGGTCTTTTGAGTTTTATGCTTTTGCATTTCGGACAATAAGCCAGAACTCTTTAAATTATGCATCTCAAACAAAACAATACTTATCAGCGCATTCTCCTCGATGGAGTAATCGGGACACAAGTACAGCTGGCAGAGAGGTACTAGACCTTTTGAATTCCAACTCTCTTGATTTTGTTTACAAATCCTCAGATCCACAGATACTTCACATCACTCTGTGTCTCGAATGAACATGTACAGTTAACACAATGAAATATTATCGAAGATCCAGGTTCAGGGCACAGACAAGTAATTGCCACAATTAATTTGACCATTCCCAAACGGGCCAACGAGGATGCTTTAAAGATTTCATGAAATTTCCGAAAAGCCATGAAGTGATGTAGTTTTACCTTGATACTAGAGGAATACCTGAGGGATAAGTATTTTGACTTACACAAATCCCGATAAACAAATTAAACTATTTAACGAGTTAGTGCTTAAATGAGAACAAAAAATGTATTCTCAGGGAAACGATTGCGAAGTTCAAGTGTTTTAGGTCTGAGAAACTCAGTGAAATAAAGAAGAAAAGAGACTTGTTAAGGAAAAGGACTTAGTAAACAGCTCTGTAAACATGACAGCTGATGTCAGAATGTGGAGGAGACAGGCTGCAGTTTTTAAGAGAAATCTCCTTGCGACAAACCGAAAGGCCTTTAATAACTTTATAGAAAATATAAACTACAAGGAAAACAACTTGAAGATGTACAGATTTTTTTCTATCCTATCAAATAAAAAATTGCACCTTAAAAATATACGTATTCTTTTCCGTGACCGAGACCTCTTTTCTGATCAGCGCATTGAAAAGCTTTCGCACAGACATAATGTCTTTCGCAGAGAAAAGGAGCTTACGTTAGGAAGGCATCGGGAGTTTTAAAAGGAATATAAAGCCACTTCTTCTGCATCAGATACAGGATTTGATTGGTCTATGGGTCATTTTTGAATTGCCTTTCACTTAAAAGGAATTCCTCTTTTGCCTGAATAGTCTGAAAGTCAAAAAGTCACAGAGAAGAGATAAAATTCATGTCGAGTTCTTTGAAACATATTGGACCTAATGCTAAGCCAATTCTATTGGGAGTTTTTAACTATATTTGGAAGACGGGTATTGTGTCCAGCGATTGGAGGGGATCAATGATTGTCCATATTTAAAAAAATAGAAAAAAAACACCGCAAATACTTAAAGATTACTTTACTTAAAGCCCATCTCACTTACTAGCATAATGAACAAATTTATGAGCGCATGGTTGTAAACAGATTGAAATTTTTAATGTTTTACTTTGTAACGAACAAACACGTTTTCGCAGAAATAGGCCTGCTGCTGATCAAGTGACACATTTGAGGAAATTGGTTAAGGATTCACTGGATAAAAGAAAATTATGGCAGAAATCTATATAGACTGTAAATAAACTTATGACTTCTGGAGAGAAAAAACGATCAAAAGCTAAAGAAATGTGAGTGGAAGACAACATATTAAATTAGTTTATTTCATTCCTGGATTAGAGAAGTTGTAAAGTCCGCTTCGGGTCTATTTCCTTAACTCGATATCCTCCAGATAGATCCTCCGATATCCTCCCAGCTGGCAGTCTGTATCTGTTTCCTTTTAATGTATATATACCGATTTTATTCTGTCCATGAAGGCTGTCGGAGTGGATTATCTTCTTTTTACTTGCAGATTGTTTGGTTATTTGCATTCAAGTTACAAAAGAATTTAAAATTCCTCATAGAAAAGGTACTAAATAGAGCATTCGAGGGTTTTATCTAAGTGGAGAGAGGAAAATAATATGTCAGTGAATCTTAAAAAATCTGCGGTTCAGACGTTTTCACTGATGCATTAACTTATATTCGAATTTAGTTGTTTTACAGATATGAAGAATTGTTAAATTCCGATAAATTTACATACTTGGTAGTTGTCTTCGTCAATAAGTTAAGCTGGAAACTTCATATTGATAGCATAATTGAGAAGGTTGAAAAATGCCCCCATATTCTTAAACGTCTAGGCGGTTGTCTTTGGAGATGTGATAGAACAACCCTGAAAAACATATATAAAAACTTTTATTTAGCCTGTTATTATATATGTTGTGAATTCTTAGTGACTTCCCCAGAGTACTTGATTAAATTGGAGTTACTGCAAAAACAGGCACCTAAGTTGATCGACTCAACGTTGCTTTTAACAAATAGTAGACCCCTCAGATGATTATTAAGGAGAGTGCTCTTGTGCTGTATTGAAAATTAACTAGTATTGAAGTACGCTTTTGGGATTGCTTTGAAAATAAACAGAGGCATCTGAAAACACAAAGTGATTTTTTAGAGGATTTTTGACTTGAGGGCAAATCTGGAAATTGGTAAGGAAATTCAGCGATTTTTAAAAAGAAAAATCTTTTAAACTACATTGAGATAACTTCTAATATTAATCTTGCTCAACCAACTATTAAGACTCAGTTAACAGGTTATAGTTTGAAGATCCTAGCCCTCGAGATCATCTATACCCCCTACCCTGAACCTAAATGTTTACATGTTTATACGGACGGATCCTTGACTGAGCATTCATCAAACGTCAAAACAGGAATATAATCTTCAATTTTTTTTCTCTGTTTTCCGTCGGAATACAAATAACCGCCTTCGATGGAGAAGTAATGGCTATCTGTGTGATGCGGCAGCAACTTGTCCCCAGACACTTTTACAACAAGGTGTTTTCTGTCGGACTCCAAGGCTGCCATGCAAGAACATATGGTAATATCTCTCCTTATATGTCGTACACTCTCCTATAAGAATATCTTAGAAGGTCCATATCTTCTTGAAAGATTGACGGTAGATGAGCAACACACCGTCTTCTAGTGGATCCCTGGACACTGATTTTTAGGTAATGTTCAGTCACATTTGCTGAGTAAGAAAGGCACACGGATAGCCAAATACTTGCAACTCATTTCCTTCCTTGAAACTTTATATCAAAAATCAAATGAGACTTAAATGGAAGGCATTGCTCACTGTTTATATCTACTCGAGGATTTGGAGGAACATTTTGTGACAGGGTATTTCGGAAAAATCTCGTGAAAAACGCTATCGCTGAATTTAAACTAGTGGAGGGCCAAGATTGTTTGGCGAGTTTTTGTGATATCCCAAATTTCCCACTCTGTGGGAAATACGAAATCATGACAGACTATAGCAGGTTGTCCTGCTTGCTTGGGGTCTCCGATGTGAAAAGGCAATGGATCGCTAGAACTTTACTGATGAGTCATTGGCTTTTTCTCTTATTGTCTCTAAAAACAATGTAAAATATACACAAGAGAAATATTTTTCTCGTAAGAGTTTGCCATCGGAAATATAAAATTTTTTTTAATTAGGCCTCTCAGAGATTTTTTGGTCCAGGAATATTGAATAGGATAAAATTCGATTACGACACATTTCAATTGTAGCGGAAACACTATGTATTTTTTTTTTTTATTTCTCTAATTTAGTTTTCGAAACATCTTATTCTAGCAAAAGCAAAAGGATTTGTTAATCCTTTCCTCTGTCGCTAAAGTTTTTAAGTAGCGATTCAGAGATGAGACCATCCACCCATACATTAATGCACACTCACTCTTCATTGTATCCCTGTTCCTCCTACTCCCCTGTTTAAGATGGGGGATTAGGAGATTGGCTTCGATTTTCTTCCTTCCTCTGGGACTCTATTATATTAGCGAGAGGAAGCATCGGCGTTTTTTATGTCGACGTCCTCTCGAGATTATTTTTAAAAAACAAAATTTAAGGAACCACAAATATTAAGTTTTCCTCTCAGAGACATAATATAAATTTTTCTTGATGTATATTTTTATTTTATAATGTTTTCCTCTGTTCTAATTCTAATCTGATCTTAATCATCTCATCTCCCCTTTCTTCCATTATATTCAGCCTCCTCATCAACCAGTGGCTTTTATTTTATTTAGTCAATCTTTTTAGTAAAAGAGCGTTAATACTAAAGGTCCGATGTATGAGTTATTGAAAGATATTCTGTTAAAATAATTATTTTTACTAATATTTCTTGAGAAGTATCCTATGGTTAATATTCTTATAAATAATTCATGCAGTATTTCGAATATATTTTTATTTCATGCCACAGTTTTTAAATTTAATTTTTTTTTTTTTTAAAGAAAAGGTATAAAAATGTTGTATATTTCTGGAAAACACAACTAATTGCTTGAAGCAAAATTTTCCTTTCTGTATTTTGCAATTAATCTTCTTAACAAACAGAGAGTTCTTAAGAGGAAATTCCAACATTGTTCCAAATACTTTTTCAGGCATTCGTAAGCACAAAAATATCCTACAGTGATCTTGTATGAATTCACTATTCATTTGAGTAAATTAAAAATTCTCAAATATTCTCTGTAGATATTACCATGTGAGTATCAATGCGATAAATTGCGTTGGAATTTTAATTTGCGTCTCTCACGGTGCATCTCAACCAATTTCCGTTGAAAACTAATTGCTTACTTTCAAAAACCCATAAGAATGCTAAATTAGGAATATTGCAGTGCAAATGTATACTACAATTTAATAAAAAAATGAGATTAGAATAATTTTACATCAATAATAAAAATGCATTGATTTCCGAAAAACGATATTTTATATAAATTTATTAAACATATAATTGTTGCTTTTATCCGATATATAAGCCTGGAGAGGGGAGGGGGAGGGGATGAGGTCACGCAAACGACTTTACCTAAAAACATGAGTCTTTACCTGAACTGGAAGTGACGTATTGATAGGTGAGAGGTTTTGATTGATAAAATAATTGTTTGTTCTTTTTTGCTCTTCGAAAATTTTCTTTCTTTGATGAAACGCAGTACATGTTATTCGCAACAAGCGACAGCAATACTTACACTGAAGAAATTTGAGTTAGCTAATTGTATATCTAAGCATCGATTTTTACCTTCATTTTTTTCTTACCATTAAACGCCAAATTGGTGCAAGGAGGAGTAGGAGTAGGATCATTCCCGGTTTCCCCTGCGACGTTGTACACCTAAATTATTCTACCAATAAGTGAAGTGTAATTTAGTATTTCTACACCTCTTTTTTTTTTATGAAAAAAAAAGATTATTTTTTAAAGGTTAATTTTTTTTTATCAACCATCATTTTCAAGGCTTCTGCCTGAAACTGGTCCCTCAGTGTATCGGATATTTAAAAATTCATTTTCTAAATTTTTAAAAGTTTTTTACTTCATTTTTTATGTCGTTGTTAATTATCCTTAATTTATTTTCATTAAAAAAATTAATTCATCTTCACATAAGCCCAACAGTTAATCTAGCTGCCTACCTCAAATAATTGATTCGATATTCTACATTAAAATGAGAAGATTTCGTGACCGTTGGTGCTTCGTAATCGATAGTAGCCTATTTATTCCATTGCGTTGAAATACATAATAATAACGAGACGATTTCTAGATTTTATTTGATGCATACTAAAGACCATATATATTTTTTTCATTTATGGCCCATTTCTTGTATTCAGTAAGGCTATTAGCGTTTGATAACGTATTATTTATAATTAACACACTACCATGTATTCCTAAGAATAATACCTTACTTTTATACTTTTCATACCGTCGTTGGATGCCACTCATGTTCTCCAACACACTCTCTCATTTTTATATTTCTCATTTTCTCATATTTTTACAAACTTATCTCTAAGACACTAATAAGCAAATAATTAGATTTTAGCATTCATCCATTATTGTCCTCCTATAGAAGTAGAAGTAGAATTATACTGATTGAGATGAAGCCTCATTTTCAAAACTTACATTGATTTTGGTATACGGATAATAGAATCTCATTTGATCCAATACTAAAACTTCAAACTTTCCGTAGTTTCAATTGCTCAACTGATAACGATTCTATCAGTAAATCAACTATGAGCATTTCGCCTACTACAAAAGTAGCAGAAATAAAACATCTCATTAATGGTTTTGATCCTAAAATCCTTTTTTTAAATTCATAAATTTTGGCAAATATTAAACACCTAATATTATTAAAATAACCTAAAATTTAAGTTGAAATCATGGTAAAAAAAATGTGACCATAAACTTTCCAACAGCAAACATTGCCAAAAAGTGAAGTCAGTTTTCAATTGTCTTCTGAATGAATGAAATAAGGCAAAAAATTAATCAACTTCTCCCATAACTAATTTGGTGTTTAAGTTTAATCACGACTTTGTGTAAAATTCGTCTACTTTCACATTTTTGAATAGAATAAAAAAAAAAAATATTTCATTATAACTTTTTTTAAAAATATATGCCAAATGTGTACCAGATATGTTAACATCATGCACACTACTATATATGAGATAAAAATGCAATTACTTCAAAACAAATAAATTAATATGGTGAATGTGAAATAAATTCCTTTATAGAGCTTCGTTTTTTTTTTTTTTTTTTTTTTGTAAAATTTTCATTAATAGTGTTGATATTTGTCATCTGAAGCTAATCTAAAAACTCATACTTTATAATTATAAAGTATGAGTTTTAAGTTAGCTTCAGAAATTCAAAAATATCAAAGTTCTTTAAAATTCATTCTCTATAATAATAAAACATATAATGAATAAAACAATGAATAAAACATAAATTTGGCAAAGCTGTCCTACTCCTTAAATTTATTCCTCACGAATAATTTTTCATGTAAAAATGTGAAATTCAGTTTTTATTAAAAATTTGTTATAAAAATTCAGTTTCCTTTTCAATATTAGTATCGAAAACCTAACTTTGATATATTACATAAAAATTTATGAAAAAAATTCAGTAAATTTAATAATTATATACATTTACAAAAACTGCATACTTTTACTTTTAAAAATTTGATTCACACATTAGCACATTAGCTTCTTAATCATTTTATATTGGTGTGATATAATCACCTATATAAAAAAAAATATTATTGATTTATCTATAAAATAATGCATATCAATACGTTACTTTATCATTCGGAATTTATTCTTAAATTGTTAGAATTCAATAAATAATAATATTATTATAATAAGTTAAGAGACAAATGATTGCAAAAAAAATTAGTCAGAATACTTTGGTTTTTTTAATTTGCCAATATTTAACTTTTTGCAAACTTTTTTAACTTGTTCGAAAGAATGTAGAATAAAGACCAACTCTTAAGGGCAAATTGTGTAAATTCTTATCGACAAAAGCATTGAATTCTGTTACAAAATGCTTTAAATAATAATACGAAAAAAATAATTTAAAGTTAAATTCTTAATAAAAGTTTTAAAAATTATTTTTTAGGATTAGCATTTTGCCTCCTTATAGCCATGTCCAACAAGTAATTTAAAAAATCCCCTATTGATTTCCGGATGGTTACACAGCATGTTCGATTAATGTAAAAGCCCTAGTTGTATTGTCGCTACTTCAAAAGCCATCTAAGAAAGTGCGCTTTTCTGATGCTTATTTTAACAAAGACCCTTGGAAAAAGGTAGATTCTTCTGGATCATTGGCTATAATACCATTAGACCGAGTTGACCCGCTCTAGATTCACCACTGTTTGAAAACGCAAGCTGGCCTAGTATTGGCTGTGATAGAAACGCCCAACAATTTTGTACTTTTTCTAGAGTTGGACTTTACCGAGTTCAGTTCGTGCGATAAACAAATGTGGAGCAATTATGTTCACAAGGCGTTCCTACAAGACAATTCCTATCTATCAAAAACATTATTAACACAACGACAGGCTGCGCTTCCAGAAATGTTGTGAAACGGTCCTCTGCTTTCAAAGTCCAAGCTGAAATGTCATCGAACGTACTGCTACCTAGCTGTATAAAATTTTTTTGCTGAATATAAATTAAGCACTCTTACATAATAATGGCATATTATTATTTTATTTAAATTTAGAGGATAGTATACAATTCAATTATTTCATAATAAACATTTCATTGAATTAATATACTTCCTTTTTATTATTAAAGAAATGTATGGTGGAGATTTAACCGGCAGGCACAAGCATAGGGCTCCAATTTTTCTCGAATTTTTCCGTGTGTATTTTGCCTTTTTTTTATATTTCCTGTACTTTCCGGGTGGTTACACACAGCAGAGAAAACAGCAAGAGAAGAAAAAAAAATGAGAGTTCCATGGTGACAGGAGCGTTCTGAGTTTTTAGAGCCTGCACGCTTAAAGAAATTTAACGAAGCTACAACGATAGCATACAAGTGCGAGCATCAGAGATCGAGGAGATTTTTTTCTTTTTGCGAGTCTGTCCCCTGAAAGAGAAATAGGTGTATTATATTGAAATTAAAAGGAATCTCTGAACTGTACATGAAACACAAAATCAACAAGATGTAAATTTCAAAGCTTAAGCAATAAATAACAAAGTTTTATTTCAGGAAAGAGAGAAAAAATGGAAAATAAATACCTTCCTTAAATTATACAAATACAATTTGCCAAAATTGTGTCACAATTATTTGATGAAAAACATGATTTAGAAGAAAAGCACTCAGCTCGAATTTCAAGAAGAGCATTTATAAAATATACAATTAATGTATTCCCTCTTGTATAAAAACAATTGTAAATATTACAGAAACAAAGCATCTGAAGAAATCAGCTTTCCTAACTATGTGTAAAAGTAGAAAAGAAAATTTGATTAGAAATACGTTATATGCTTGAGAAAAGGGGATAAATCCATAACGAATCATCTTATCGAATATGAAAGTTGTTTTGAAGAGCATAACGGTGAATAGACTCTTCATAATTGAAATGTCAAAAATAGCATAATTTATATATATGCAAGAAATTTGAATGTAAAAACATAGATTTATTATAATATAATAATATTTTAAGCTTAAAAATAGTATAGTATTGTAAAATAGTATATAATAATTTTATATATATAAAATAACTAAATGCGCCGAAAAGAATAAAAATGTGTGTATCAAAAGAGAATAAAAAAGAGATAAATTAAAATTATTGTTTTCTATTTTTAAAACTGCTATTGATAAGAAAAATATGTGTCTCCCTTAAAATATTAAGAATAATTTAATTTTTAATTAAAAACGTTAATATGCTGATGAAAATTAACTTAGAAATTGAGGTCGAATGGACTAAATATGTGTATTAGCATCAAAATATTGAGTGTGTGTTCTGAAGGGTTGAATTATGGTAATAAATTACTTATCCTTATATAAACGTTTAAGGTCAGGCATATTCAATTCAAACTAAAAAGTAAGTACTTGAATAAAGAGACATTGAAAAAAAAAATGTTGACATTTAACTAAGGCTATTTTTTAGCCAAATTAAATTTAAAAATTTTAAAATAATATGTATAATTTTAATTTTAAATTTTTAAAATTTTTTAGATGTAAAAATAATATGCTATGCTATGCTTTAGATGCTATTTGTTTGCTCTGGGACAGATTGATGCCTTCCATAACAATTTTTTCCCGCATACGACCATTACAAGGTGGGCATTTCATAGGTTTATATATGCGTAAACCAATGTGTAATGTAACAAGTGGAAACAAATATGTATGTTCATAAGTACATTCAAAGTATTCATATAGGAATCCGTGTACTTTTTTGCCTGTGTATGTAGGCTTATGTGTTCAGATGCTTATATTATATGCATATGTGTGTGTACCAATACAGCACTTTTCAATTTCTTTTACTTTTTTAAAAATTTAATAACTAAGTATAAGATTTGCTTAAATGATATTGATTGTTTGAAGCCTTCATCTCACAGTTAGGGCTAGATTTAGATGAAAAGAGGCCTAGGCTATTCCATTAATGAGGCCCTTTCACCTCTCCCATTTTTAAGTTTGTAAATTACATGAGAGAAAATAAAATACATCATTACTGTGATATATATCAATACGTTAAATGAAATATGTTGTGATTGGTACTAATCTCTATAAAAATTGTGGTAGGGATAATAAATAAAAAAATAAAAGTCGAGAACACTTATTTGGACATTTATTCTCAGCACCCTATATAGTACTTCCAACAATAACTAATCAAACATAACACGCAAAATTTACAAAAAAACAAAAATTCAAATAATAAAAATCTTTGACTACGAAAATACGAAAATGAAATATGCAATAAAAATTATCATATTTTCTATCAAATTAAATAAAATATGTTCAATAGATTGAAGGTTGAAGTAAATTCAATTCAGATAAATTTATTTCATAGTAATTCGCATGTAAAGTTTAAGTATGAATTATTATGAATTTTATGTTTTTAAACTAAACCAAAAATGGAACAAAATCCAGATCACAAAAAAGAAAATATCAAATTGTATATCATATTAAATTTGTTGATAGTTGTTTATTTAAGAATTGATTCAATCAAGTGTACATTTAAAAAACGAAATAGTAGATTAGAAGAATTTCTTTCTAAACTTTTACACAGAATTCTTCTATAAGTTCATCAAAATATATTTTTTTCTGAAGGTTTCATTTTCGATGCACAAATACTTAATGAAGATAACCTCGTCTGGGTTATTGTGTTTCTTAATTGATTTTTAATAATTTTAAGTCTTGAAAAATGACCTTTCCCCAATACAACTAGTGGCATTAAACTGAGAAACAGCCGTAACATTGATTCCACATTGGTGAAGTCTGTATGCGACAATGTGGAATTTTTTAAGGCTTATGCGTTGTCTCACATATGTGTGGAAATTAAATAGTTCTTCGGTAAAATATGGGTTAACCTCTTCAGGTTGCATTAACACCTCTTTGAAGTTCTACCATTGATAATTGTAAGATCGCAAGAAATGAATTCCATGTAAAATATCGAAAAGTGACTTGTACCAATCTGCACAACTACTAAGTAAAATATTTGAAAATTTTATTTACTTTTGAAAAATGTCTCAGTATTCGATTCCAAAAAATGGAGCATAAATTCCCCATCTTCTCTAAACGATTGTTGGCCCTCAGTCTAGTATCACCCTTTGTATTATTATCTGAATGTAAATAATTGAATGCATCGGTGATATCATTGTAATTTATAAAAATAGCTTCTGCAGTAGCTTTTGCATGTGCCTCCCCCTAGTGTCTGATAAATATTTAGGCACTTTAGAATGAGGTTTCAAATGCGATTTCATAACTGCCCATCTTTTGTGGAAGACGAAAAAAGATATAAACTTTCGTTCACAACACCAAAAAATTAACAACATCAAAGGCAACAATCAACAGCTGAATGGCCTACTAAATTTAAAAAATGACCAGCGCATGGAACAATTCTTGCAAACTTGTTTTTTCCGATAATTTTTTACTGCATACCATCTACCAGCCATATTGGCTGTCTTATCATAAGACTGTGCTCGACATTTTTCTAATTAGTTAAAATTAGTTCTAATTTTCAATTTTAAATTTAGTAGCGATATAGTTAAATACTGAATCAGCTATGCTTTCCCCTGAGTGATCTTTAAGCACAAGGAAAGTTAAAAATCTCTCAGTGGAAAAAAACGTCTTTAGTGACACATATCTAATAATTAAGGTCAACTGATCAGTATGAGATATATCACGATTGGAATCTACTGAAAAGCTAAAATAGCCAGCCTTTTTCAATTCCGCTATAATTGTGTCTTTCGCTTTATTTGCCATGAGTTGAATAATTTCCTCATCTAGTTTAGACAGATATGAAGATTTTCCTAAACCAGTATTTGCATATCAATCGATATGATCTCTTAGAAATGGATCAAATTTTTGCTACTAGTTTAAGAAGACCAAAGTAATTTCCATTATTTGGAAATCAAACTTCTCATTGTCACCTCTAAATGGTAAACTTCGCTCTGCAAGAGTACACATTACAGCGAAAACTCTTTCTATAACTTAACTCCAGTATTTCTGCGCTTTTTCTTATTTCTTCCTCCAACTTTGAAGTTAAAAGTTTTCCTTTTTGCTCTTGTTAAGTACGTTAACATAGCATTCATATGATTTTCCGAATTTTCATGAGTTTGAATGATAGCAGGGTTTGTCCAATAATTAATCCCTTCAGAAGTTAATTCTATTTGCAGAAGATGAAATATTTGGAAAGAGTTTACAAACAAAGCAAAAAACGCGGCCTTTTGAGGGGAGAGTAGTCAAAGCCATTCACCGGTGTGCAAAACTTAAGCAACAGGTGGGTTTTTTGACATAACTCCACGAAATCATCTGAAGACATAACATTCAGAGAAATGGGAGAGTATTATTATGTACGTAAAGGATGACGACAGCATTGGAACTGAAAAAGGAATACAATGCATATGGTATGGAATCAAACAAAAACTAACTTTGTTGAACATAGTATCGTGATTTATGAGAGAACAACAAGTAGTGTGATGTTCGCTTAATATGGGATATGCCCTCCCCTCACTGCAATGGCTGCTTCCGCACCGTCTCTGCATACTCAGAACCAGCTGGTGCAACATTTCTTGAGGTAGGAGGCCCCATTCCTCAATCAGCATCAGTTTGAGTTGTTAGGTGTTTTCTGGAGGATGTAAGCGTGCTGCAATGCATCTCCCCAAAGCATCCACACATGTTCGATGGGTTTAAATCTGGGGAGTACGCTGGCCAATCCATTCGAGGTGATATCTTCACTTTCCAGTAGCTCCTCAACAGCAAGAGTCCGATGTGGCTGTGCATTATCATCCAAAAATACAAGTCTGGGCCAATGGCACCTCGGAACAGACGCACATGGGGAAAGAGTACCTCCTCACATGCGATCCCGATTACAGACCCTCTGCCGAAAACGTGGCGTTCAGTTCGCCCGTTCAGCAAAATCACCCTCCCCAAGCAAGAACTCCAGAACCACCATAACGGTGTCTTTCCTTGAGGTTACTGGGGATGAAACCGAAGTCCCGACCTCTTTCCAAATCAAAACGCGTCGAGAATCGCTTCTGGTGCGGGCAACTCTCATCCGTAAAGAGGACACGACTCCACTTGATCAGTTGTCCCATTTGGCTCTGCACCACTGTAAATGGTGGCGTCGGTGTCGAACTTTAAATGGGGGCAGCGTTCAGGACGGCGGGCGAATAGGCCCCTACGCTTTGTGAAAGTGTCTGACCACAGCAAACCACGACACTTGTCGCCCCGTTGCTGTACAGAGTTTCTGAGCAATGACGCTTGCTGACTGCTGTCGGCCTTTTTTTTTTTGCCTTCAGGACGATATATCGGTCATCTCCTGCAGTTGTCTTCCTCGGGCGGCCACCACCAACCTTTCTAACAGCTGTATCTGTGGTTTGGAACTCTTTCCAAGAGCGAAATGACACTTTTGTTGATTCCGAACTCTGCAGCTACACTGGTGACAGTACGCCCCTTCTCAGCTTTCCGATCTTTCTCCCATGTGTGAAGTCGTACAGGTGATTTCTTCTAGCCATATTTCACGAACTGACTCACTGGCACTTGCGCGAATATGTTGAATTGCGTCTCCGTCATTCCTTTTTATTCTGTTGAGCTGCGCGCGCTGACATCATGCGTTTTGCGTACGCTCACGTCGCCTCCGACATTTCATTCTGATATTTGCATATGTATGACGTTTCTACTGACTTACGTAGTCATTGTACTGATCTCCAGACCTCCTTTTCTGCAATTTAATGGCTATCTTCTAAATTTTTACATTGTGGCTTAAGTTTTTGCCGCCAGTGTTGAATATATTTTTCTCCATTGGTTTTGTTGAATAAAAAATCGCTTTTTGTTCAAAATCTGGACTGATTCTTATATTCTCGGCAGAGTTTTAAAAAAATGGTCCACAGTGATATTGAACTTGAGAAGGGTCCTTCTCCATTCAATATGATACATCATTTTGCGATAAATTTGTCCACAAGCCGACATATGTTTTGACATCACTATCTAAATTTGCAACATCTTGAACATGGTGTTACTCATTAGGTGTCTGAAAAAAAATTATGAATATCCGTATTATTTTCTTGTGACTCGTTTGTATATTCCCTGTTCAGTAAGTTGCTTTTGAATAAATTCCATATTTTCACTTTGAGTTAGCGCAACGGCCGTGTCCTCACATACAACGTGCTGCATTGCTTCAAATTGAGTAGTACTAGTTGGCTCATGCATGCAATCAATAATCGATGTTAGCTTCTTTGCCTCATTTTCTCGTAGCTTCTCTTTTTTTTTTTGCGTTTGTAAGCTCCACTTTCAAATCTTTTACTTATTCTTAGATTATATCGTAGCGCAAAATATTTGAGTTACTAATTATTGTGCATAAATAAGAGTTAAGAACTTACCTAGAATTCCGCGAAATGAAAATATTGTCACAAAAAATTTTTCAATAGTTTATAAACACTTCACTAAAGTATTGAACCTACCGAACTCAAAAGGCGAGAATCAAATGATCGTGTACGCAATCCCAAAATAAGAATCTTTTCTAATAACATTAACACGTATTTCATATTATCGAAGTAAAAGCAATATAACCGAACGCCGGGATATTAATAGGTCTGTTCGTTTGTCTGTTCCAATCTACACCAATATTTCATTCATTAGAATATTTAGAGCTTAGTAGCATCAGGCACGTCAATATTCGCCATAGCAATCAGTGAACGTATGAACTATACTTTGGTGCAATCCAGTATATACAAACGAACAGACCCAATGAGCCGAATGCGTTGATCTTAACCAATACATTTTTATATGTCTGTTTATTAGTCATTATGTGTAGAATTTCTCCTTATTTTCGATTCAGTGTTTCAATGTTTTCTTCTTTTTATAATAGTGTAATTCTAATGTTGCTAATAATTTGAATGTAGGCCCCTCTTGATCTAGAGGCCCTAGGCTGAAGCCTAGTTAGCCTATAGGAAAATCCGGCCTTGCTCACAGAGCATATTATTTTCATTTTAAACGAATTTGAAGTACACATAAGGCAAGTGAAGCCAAATTAGAATAATGTATCCTAAAACACAATTGTGTCCATCATTATGTTTTTTCACGAACTTCGTGTTAAATTTATTTTTGCAACGGTTTTTCCTCGAAGCATTCTTAAAATAGTTGACGGCCATTTAGAACGCAGAATATACTTCTTCAGAATGCACTCCTATCATGCAGAATATGCTTCTTCTGTTAAAACAATCACCCCTGCTCTATTTCTGAAAATTTTTGTACCTTGCAAGCATTTTTTCGTTATTCTGGATTTTTTGATAGCAGCAATTAAGCAATAGAAAATATTGTTTCCATATAGAAGTCAACTGAAGACATTAAAAAATATATTGATTTAAACTTTATATTCTTAATGAAAAACGAACGAAATTATAACAAAATTCAAGGGAGGCCTGAATGGCCGAGTGACTAGCGCTCGGTACCGCAGGTTGCGGGTTCGAGTCCCGGCGGTACCATGGATGTTTGTAGTGGTCCGGAATCCACTTTAAACCGTAGCGTTGCGGGGGTATTCTTACTCCAAGGAGGTGCGTGTAGCTTATCTTCAAGCTACACGCACCTCCTGGTAGTGCTAAGTGAGTAACATCGGTGCAACGCTTGCCTTAAGGTATCCAAGACAACTGTTTAAGTGTTTAGAAAGTTGCATTAGAACAAAATAACGAAATTCAAATCAATATTCTCCTGAGAACAAATCATATTCACAGAATTTTTTTGCTTTGTTTTTCCTCATTTTATAGAAAATAAATTTATTATTTTTTTATATGAAATAATGTTTAAAATGTGTTTAATACTCTTTCTTAGGATTAAAGAATCATACAGAGTTTATTTAATTATTACTTTTACATCTTTATAATTTGTTTTTTACAAAACATAAATATATTTTCAACAAATTTATAAATAGTTTTATTTATCAAGATAATTTAGCAATTTATTCATGATTGATATATATGCAGCTTATAATCACTTTAATTAAGCATAAACTAGCAATATAACCCGCTGTTTGAGTTCCGGGGCCTAAACGGCCGAGTGGCTAGAGCTCTGGCGCTCGGTACCACAGGTTTCGGGTTCGAGTCCCGGCGGTGCCATGGGTGTTTGTAGTGATTCGAATCCATTTTAAACTGTAGGTCCCTGTCTGCTTAGCCCAAAATGAGCATAAGATGACCGTACAGTGACAAACAAACCTTTGAGTTCCCCTCTGTTATCATGTGAACATTATGTTGTCCTTGTTAGGGGTTCGTGACGTTATCCGAAAATGAGGGCCAAGCAAATAAAAGTCCATTTCAAATTTTGGCTATTAAATGTGATAACGCTTCTTGTAGAAGTATAGTACTTTAGGAGTATTTTGGAGTACTTTATTATCCTTCTCCGACGACGACTACATTGTACATTCCTTTGTATATTTTTTAGAGATTCTTGAACAATTCATTCTTCATGAAGTTCTTGATCTATTCAATATTGCTATAGTCATGTGGTTGTTGAATTTGGCCATTCATGTAGTATTCCAATCAGTTACTTCATACGTCCTGTGCATTATTAAACATTGGCATATTCCTGAGTTTATTCATCCGTTCTCCATTATTCACACATAGCAAGTTGAAATTTGCCGATCAGATTTCAGTTGTTTTTCTTTTTGCTGTGCCAATACAACAAATTAAATATAAGCTTTATTTAGAATTATATTTTATTTTTATAAAGATACAAATGTATAAGGAATCTTTTTAATTACTTGAATATAGATAGTTAAAAACGACGTTATTATAGAAATTTTTAAGAAATATTTTTGATATGAATACGAAAATGACTAGGTTTTTAAATAAGTATGTGCAAATTTTTTTGCTCTACAAATTGCAAAATAATAAATTTTTTCTGTTTTTTTTTTTCTAAAGCAATTCAATTTTCTCTGATTTTAAAGGGAATTTCTCATGTGTGGAAACCTCGAACCAATTTTGCAAAAAACTTTTGAATAGGAAAAGTTAATAAATCACGAATTAAGGTATGAACATGTTTTAAAATACAGTAAAGAAATGCATTCATTAAAAGATTTATTTGGTATTGTCAATAAATTTATTAATGTTTACCTTTCAAATATTTGTGAAAATATACATTCAAACATTTTGATTTTTGTGGGTTTCGATAATGGAAGTGATATTTTAACTAATCTTGAAATAAGTCAGAATAAAACAATATTGGGATTACTAAAATAAAAATATTAACTAAGTTTGTAATACAAAAATTAATATTACAAACTTTGATTATCCGTGTTGAATTGGGTAATAAATTAAATTTATATAAATATTAAATATATTAGTTTCATAACAATCTTCATGAGAATCCTTTTTTAAATACGATTCTTTTTTAAATAATTTTTATCTTGATTAATACTTTTCAATTTAAACCATAAATCAGGATATGAGTTTGTTTTTAAAATGTAAAAAAGGAATAATTAACTAATGCAAATCAATTTAAATATAGATAATTCAACTTAAATAAAAGGCTTCAAAAGGAATTCATGCATCCAGATATCTTCTAGATATTGTTATAAACTACATCTAGTGTTAAATGGGGCCTGAGGGCCTGAACCTCGATACCACAGGTATCGGATTCGAATCCCGGCTGTGCCATGGATGCTTGCAATGGTACGGAATCCACTTTAAAACACAGGTATCAGTCCTAATAGGATCGTAGAGCGTTATGGGGATAGTGTGACTCGCGTCCATAGCCTATCTTCAAGCTACACGGGCCTCCTGGATAGTGCTCAATAAGTAACGGCAGTGCAGCCCTTGGTTATGGTGTGAAGATTAACTGTATGTCTTACCAGCTACTAAATTTTTAGTTTAACACTAGACGTTGTTGTTATTCTAGTGTTAAACTATAAGATTTAGTTGAATTCAACACGAAATTTTTCGAGAACTCGTTAAGTAATTTAGAAGGATTTGCCTGACAAATTCTAAAAAAGGCCCCCTCGTATTGTAATAAAAAATGAAATTATTTTTTCCAAAAGAAGTATAAATTTGAAAATATTAGTTTCTTTTTCTTCATCTTATTATGCATCATCAAACAATTATTTAACTATAAAATATTATTTTTTGAAGTTGTACAAATTTCATACTAGATTACAGCTAAAAAACAGAATGAAAAGGAATAACCAAATTTTTGTCAAATAAAAGGAATAATATTCTCAAAAAGACTTGTTAATTTCTACTTTTCCAAGCAAATCGACTTAACAGTGTGAAAAAAATTGTCTTATAAAGTAATTAGTGAAGTAGTGATTTTTTCAAGAGAAAGCATGCATTTAGAAAACAAATTTTTGTTACCTTTCTTAAACTATTAGAATAAAAAAAAATAAATAAATAAAAAAAAAAAAAAGGGAACTTGCCATACCATAATACGATGATACGATGTATAGAATATACATTTGCTGTAGAAAATAAATGTTCTTTAAAATGAAAAAAGAAAACCGATTTCAAATACTTTTATGACATTAAATACTAAGAATTCAACTTGTTTCTCAATGTCCTGTAATTTTTTAAATAATAAAAGAGGAATGGAACAGCATACATCGATTCCAATTATAGTTATTCAACATAGTGGAAACACTAAAACGGCATTTTCTTTATTCCAGAATTTCAAAAACACTTGAATTGTAATTTTATTTTTTGGATGTTTAGAACTTTTCTCCCTTTCCTATTCTTTTTTTAATTCATTTTTGTACAAATATGAAACATTGAAACATTTTTTTTTTTTGACTTCACAAAAACATTTATACATCATTTTACTATAATATTAAGTTTTGAAGAATTACAGTTGTTGATGTGCAACATTTAAAAAACGTTCCAAAAAGTGATAAATTTCTTAGCATATAAAGAATTTTAAATTACATAAAAATAGAAACAATATCAAGATTGTATTTTTTTATTATTTTATTAGTAGTAAAAAATGCGTAATCAAAATTATTTATTTTAGTAAAGCCTATACTCATTATAGACAAAATGTTGTTGCTCACAAAAACCATAGGTTGCGACAAAAGACATATACATGTACCCATAAAGAAATGTACAACCTCAGGTACAACATCAAAGGAGTTATACACCTTTTTATCGCACCCATTAATCCACAAGAGCTTTCGGTATGGTGCTTATGTGCTTATATATATATATATATATATATATGTGTGTGTGTGTGTGTGTGTGCGTGTGTGTGTGTGTTGGAATTTCAAGCTTATATGTAATTGCAAAGAGAAATACATTTTTTGACACAAACCTGGTTTTTGAAGGAGATTTATTTATAGAAATTTCTAATCGAAAAGATTCGTCGAAAATAATCTTTTAATAAATTCAAAAATTAGATAAACTTTAACAAGACTTTTAAAGCAGATATAGTATTAAATAATAATATTGCATGTTTTATAGTATTAAATTACAATACTTTGTTATAATATTAAATAGTAATATAATATTTTTAATTTAACATAAAATACCAAAATAGCACGTTAATATTGGTGAAGATGAAAAGGAGATGCACAACGTTCTTAAACGAAATTTATTACTCAACTAAGAAACGATACGTGAAGAAAAACACTTGACGGAGAACGAAATATTACATAAGGCATCTAAATAAGGTTAATGTCTGAACATGCCGCTCACCTGGAAATAACATTTCAACAATAAATGAAAATAAAAGTGTTACATACTAATATACATAAATGAAATCAAAAGTTTTGACTGAATATTCAATAGAAATACAATGCTTAATGCAATAAATGCAATGCTGCAATTAGCATGCATTAATAAATTTTAAACTGGCAACACACATAATTTTGTGATATTTCTTGTAAATGTGCCATCTGCTGTTTTGATGGTTACAACCCTAACAATATTATCAAGACCAGGGTGTAATTGTAATATTCTACCCATTTTAAATTTAGTTGGGAGCAAATTATCATCTTTAATAAGACACAGATCATTAATTTGAAAATTTTTAGTTGGTAAAAGCTATTTTGGTCTTTGTTGCAATCGACATAGATATTCCTTTGTGCCAACGTTTCCAAAATTGTTGAACCATTTTTTGAATAAGTTGCCATCTAGTAAGATACGAGATTTTTGACTTAATGTAATTTGGCTCAGAAATACATGTCAATGGCCTTCTAATAATGAAGTGGCCAGATGTTAACGGTCATATGGTTCATTAGAAAGTGCTGTTAAAGGTCAAGAATTAAGACAGCCTCTATTTGTGTTAAAAATGTTTCAAATTCTTCATATGTTAACTTAATTTCACCAACAACACATTTTAGATGATATTTTGTTGATTTCATACCAGCTTCCCAGAGACCACCCATATGTGGTGCTCCTGGAACATTTAAATGTCCTTTAATACCATTATCAGACAAAAAAATTATTTACATTTTCATTGTAATTTTGATCATTAATCTTTGCGTCACAATTTTTTGTGAGATGATTTTATTAAATATAGAAATCTGTGACCATCAGTATTAATAATTAATTTTTAATTTAACTAAGAAGTGGCTGTAATTTTTGAGTCAACGCTAGTATTATAATATACATTAAAAAAAGTTTTTTTTTTTAATGAATCTCAGCTTATTCTTCTTTATCACTTTAGTAGGATCCTTCTAACTTGTTCATTGAAATATAATAAATATAATTTAAATTGACTCTATAGATTTAATCCCGTAGATATTCGCCGTACTTTCCCATGGTCGATGTACTTCCTTCCCAATTTCTCAGAAAAGTAGAATCTCACATATGTTCTTATAACAAGTAAAATAACAAAACTAAATATTGTAGTATGGGGGAGTGGTGCTGGACTGAATCTATGTGATCTTTTAGAATAGTGCTGAGATATTCATTTTCTTTTCACTGTAATTATTTCAGCTTGAAATTTATAGAAATTTATAAATAAGCATATGTTAAAAAGAACATTCTATCGTTTGGAAAGAAATTGGTTGTTTCTCTGAACTTTGTAACCTTGACTAGAAAATAAGTTTTTTGGCTGCTATTGCTGTTATTATTTGCAGTATAAAGAAATCTGATATTCCAGTACTTATTTTCGTATACATCTTAAAACTTTTTATCATGCATTCCTTTTTTAAAGAATTTTAAAGTATTTTTGAATTCATGGTATATCATTTATTTCATATTTCTAAATACTTATGCAATGGATCTCGCAAAGTTTCTGTAGAAAGAGAGATTTACAATTATGTATCATTCATACAATTTCTTGAAAAGCAATACTAATGCAGATTGTATTTTACTTAATTGATTTTAATGAAGTTATCTTTAGCTTATTATTAAGATTGGCCAAATTAATTTACAATTTAAACTTTACAGAAATGTAGTCCAACCAGGTATTATATTAAGTTTTATCCATAGAAAAATACTATGACTCAAGTCCGACTATTTTAAAATTCTCAAAATATCAGAAATGTGAATGTATTAATTACAATGAAATTTTATATCTTCATAGTTATTTCCTCAGATTTAATCAAATTAAATTTAAAATTATTATTATCGGCATTCTTTCTCTCTGTAATTCTTTTCATTTATTCATATAGATAAATAGATATATATCAATTATTTATTTAAAAATAAATATTTATGAAACTTAAAAAAATATTAGCAAGTAAATAATTTTTCAGAGTTATAGAATCAGACAAAATTTAGAAGAAACAGTTCATGATTCCAATTTTGCACATTGTCTGTATTTCTTATAATTTCATGTGCATCTCTTTCCCTAATATTATTAAATCCATTTTTAATACAGTATTACAGATTCTTTACGTTGTTCCGTAATATTTTTAATTCTTAATCGCTAGAGAATATTTTCTTTTTTTGTACACATTGTATTTAAGATCTTAGTTATGATTTTTTATAAGTAAACTTAAAAAAAAAAACAAACCACCTTCTGAAAATATTATTTCTGCTAAATACCCTTTCTTTTTAAAAACAGTGAATCATAAATGATAAAATATGACCCATTACAAAATATCAAAGCAAAAGATATCTATTTCTGATTCTTGCTGTCTGTGTCAAATATTTATGCTATTACTACTTTTAATACACTTTTATTAGTTTCACCTGTATGTTTGTTTGTATGTATGTAACTGACTTTTTGGGCTCGATTTTTGCCATACTTTAAGAGATCCGATTTAATTTAAACGTTGTAGACTTACTCAAGGATGGCTGTCAAATACCAAATATTTTGATCAGTTTATTATCTCATCATGATTAGGATCGCCATGATTAGTGATTAAAACACACAGCCTTTGAAAAGTCATCTTGATCGGCTCATCATTTTTGCCCTAGTGATCTGTTTCTCCTCATACACACTATTTAAGCTGCCGAAAACATTTATAGACATCCTCCAGACATTCAAACCTACGGGGTTCCACTGTTTCCCTGTTCGATTCCTGGCTAGCTCGACATATTCTCATTTAGCCTTTGTTTTACTCACAATTAAATCATTATAAGAACCAGTCCACCGTACCGGGATCTCATTTAAATATTATAGTTTAAAAACACTAAAACACGCTTTTCGAGTAAATTAAAAAAAAGTAAAAATAATTATTAACATTAGAATAAAATGACTGACGAGAAAATGAATGTCACTGTTCTAAAAGCGTGGTGTGCTCGATATCCATGGTTATAATTTTTCACTTTCATTCCGAAATGCACAGTTAGTTTAGAAATGCCATACAGCCCCTGCTTTTAGAGCAGTGACATTCATTTTCTCGTCAGTCATTTTATTCTAATGTTAACAATTATTTTACTTTTAGTTTTAATTAACTCTAAGCGTGTTTTTTAGTTTTTTTAAACTATTAATTTTTTATGTGCCAATTACTTGAGCAAGAAAAGCGAACGTCTTATTAAACAAATTCTTAAGTGTTTTACTCATTCATATTTTTGGGGGAGGAAATGAAAATAAAAGAACGACCATTACTTTAATTAATTTTTTTGTTTTGCATTCACAATATTTAAAATGAAAATTTTTTAAATTCTTTATCATTGTTGTTTTTAATTTCTAAAAATATCTTTTATTCTTTTAGAAGTCAAACTACTTAAGTAATGATAAAAACTTAAAGAAACACTCATATTCTAAAATTAAATAGGAATGTGAATATTTTATATTTTCAATGTGCTTCTATTTTCCATTATTTCGATTTCGTTTGAGATGTTTCTTAATTCCTTTATAACGATCTTTTAAAGAATTTCAGAATCTGTAGCTGCAATTTTATTTTGTTCGTTGGACAGCCCTCACCCACTTAGGTTATTAAATTGGGGATAGAAAGATAATGAAGACATGTTTTTTTAATTACGTTTTTTGTGTTCACTTGAATCTTCACTGCAATTAATCTATATACTTTTCTTCAATAAAAATCATAAGTAAAAACCTTATTAATGATATTGTAATTTACTATCAAAAAATTCTTAAAAATATTCTACATTTCTTAAAATTGATTTCGATTTCTTAACTTAGCTAAATATACATTCTAAAACGCAAACGATGAACATTTTTATTTTATTTTTTATATACACAGTCCAATCACATTAATGTGACTACCATCTACTTTCGACGTCAACATGAAGCTGGCCACGCCACTGGGTCGTCATGGCTCAACATCCCAGTGAACACCTTCAGAAACCTAATTGACTCTCTTCCTGCACGTCTCGCAGCGGTCCGCTCTGACAAAGGTGGTTATTCTGGCTTTTGACAGGTGGTCACATTAATGTGACTGACTGTGTATATTATAATAAAATTTATAATTTTTATATTTTTAATTTGTTCTTTATTTTATTATTTTTATATTTTTGATATGTTTTTACATTTTTGGTTATCTTAAAATATTTAATATAACAATGCGCCCCGACATTTCACTACTAATTGGCATGATTATAATTTTCACCTAAAAACACTGATTTAAATACTTTTAATACCGACACTAAAGAAAAAGAGTTCATGGTCATTAATAACTAATAACTAATGCGATGCGCACAGCTTACGACAAAGCATCAAAACCCAAACATTTTAACTTTAATGTAAAACTGCCACTCGTAAAAAAAGTAAAAAAACATCGTAAAGAAGTACGTAGAACTTGGCAGCGAACAAAACACCGAAATACGAAGAACACAAACATGCCACCGCTCAGAAACGAACGCCGACAACATAGCTGCCGGTCAACATGTGCCGGTCATAGCGTTTCCGATGAGGCCGAAGCAATAGCCGACTGTTGGAAGCTCCAATTTGAGGGCGATCCGAACATCAGTCACCCTTTCTCTAATAACCCTAATAATGTCCGAAACTGAAAATATCTCAGCACTCCTTTTAAATTACTTACCTTTTTAAATTTATCTGGTGGTTAATTGTAATCCTAGCGTTTCTTACTTCGCCGATGCATGAAAAATAGCACTCATTACACCCATACACAAAACAGCTACCAAGCAATTTTAGGCCAATTTCCCTCTTAAGTAACCTTAGCAAAGTCTATGAATTCGCAATCTTAAAAGAATTACTGAATTCTGCGACAATAGTAATATTTTAATTCCAGTTCGGCTTCCGAAAACTTAAGTACCACACACCAACTCCTCAGGGTCACTGAATTAATAAATCATGGGTTCAGTACACGGTGTACTATTTCTTGACACCGCGAAAGCGTTTGACGAGATTTGGCATAGCAGTTTAATCTTCAAACTTAAAAAAACTTAATTTCCAGCTACCGCTCACACTCGTAATTAAATCTTTCCCCGAAAATGATTTTTCAAACTAAAATGAATAATGTTACATCTACCCGGGGTCGACGAGATTGAATAAAGTTGTGTTCATGTGCTTACTAGAACACATCTACACAGTTGCGAAAAATAAATTAAAGTATCAATTAAAAGTTATATTTAATTTAGAATGAGCCTATTTCAAATATAAAATCAGAAGAACTGGAAAAAAAATTTAAATTAACAAAGCCAGTGGACGACGGTGAAACTATGGGAATTGCAAGGGAAAAGTGAGGGAACTGAAGTGGCAACGCTGTCGGAATGTAGTCATAAAACGATTAGCGCTGTTGAAAGAAGGGATTCATGCCAGTTGACGTTCTCAGCTGGTTCACGAACAATAACAAACAGACGTAGATAATGGAAGAATTAGACAAAAATGTTATTATATTTTATTATATATTTATTTTATTTTCTAAATGTAAGAAAGAGGAATCCAGAATTATATGGAGGTCTGAGGTCAGCCGTCCATTTTGTTATTGAAAATGGAAATTTATATTTTCTCTGATTGTGTGCAAAGAATATCTGAGACAGGCTGTTTTTATGATTTTGAATATTAATAAAAAAAATGACGAGAAAATTTGGTTATATAAGAATCAATATTGTATCAATATTGAGGTCTAATGAACCAAGGTGCCCCAGTGATGATCTGAAGAATTT
>BPLR01016302.1:0-32699 GCA_021605095.1 Caerostris extrusa | reverse complement strand
GCATCGTTAAAAACATGCAAACTTCTAAACCTCTAGATGGTGCTTCTAATGTGTTAAAAGCATGCAAAGTTCTAAACTTCTAGATGTTGCTTCTAATGTGATAGATTAAAACATGAAAAACTTCTAAACTTCAAAATATTGCTTCTAATGTGATAGATTAAAACAGTATCTTTTGTACCTTCAAATACAAAGCGCATAAATTTTTTATACAGATAATCAAGACATTTATATTCACATCTAAACTTCCAGATGTTGTTTTCAGATTTAACTTGTTCAGCAACATTAAAAAACTATAGATGAATAATGTAATAACACTGAATTAAAATTTTGGAGAAGTCACCATTGTTTTTCCAGATTTAAAGAAACTCAAACTTTTTTTTTCACAAAGACAACCCACCACACACAAATTTCCACTCATTTCAGCAAACAAACTTCCTTCTGTTCCTTTCAGAGTCAACTGGGAATATCTTTTTTAAAAAAGACACCTTTTAATAATGTAATAGCACTACATTCTGCCAAGCATAAACTTTCTGCTGAATACCAAAGATGCATTCCATGCAAAAAGACTCAATGAATTAAAAGAAAAGAAAAAGAAAAAGGAACCCAAAATCCCGAGTCGTAGCATTCCATGGAGAATAATTTCTGATACAGACTAAACACCTCAAACTTCTCCTATTGGTTATGCAGAATAAACAGATTTTACGGACCCTCCTTCTGAAATATAGAGTTCTCTTTTACACAAATTCAATAATTTTTCTTAAATAAATTACTTTTTTTTACACAAAGCACATGCATCTTTTCATATAGACAATAAACACGTTTATATTATCATCTAAACTATCAAATGTTACTCTCGAATTTAACTGGTTTAGCAACATTTAAAAAAAAACTATTTATGAATAATGTAATAGAACTAAATACCAATAGCATATTTCTTACTTATTTTTAAAAATATAAACTTGCAGTTTGCTCATGAAGGCAACTTATTTGCTAGCAGCATTTACGAAGTTCATCTTTTAATAATGGTATACATTAAAACAGAAAATTAAACAGAAAACAAAACAAAGCACCTTTTTTTTAAGCGAGCGGTTGATCCTGACGAATTCAAATTATTTTTTGCATCATTTGCAATGTTCCTTTTTCAATAATGCGCTATAAATAAAACAGAATATTTTGTGCCTTCAAATACAAAGCATATCATAGATAATGGACACATTTATAGTAGCATCTAAAATTTTCAGATGTTACTTTCAGTTTAACTGGTCTGGCAACATTAAAAAAACTATTTTTACTATTCTAAAACTATTATTATTTATTTAAACTAACTATTTTAAAACTATTTTACTTCTCAATAAATAACAATTTCAAAATTCTTACATATTTTTAAATAAAAACGTGTGATTGTTGCTCTGCAAAGCCAACTTAGTTAGCAGCATTTGCAAAGTTCATCTCTTAATAATATGATAGATTAAAAACATAAAAACTTCTAAACTTCTGGATATTGCTTCCAATGAGAGAAATTAAAACAGAATATTTTTGTACCTTCCAATACAAAGTGCATAAATCTTTTATATAGATAATCAAATTTATATCAACAACTAAACTTCCAAATGTTGCTTTCAGTTTTAACTGGTATAGCAAAATAAAAAAAATAAAAAACTATATATGGATAATGCAATAACGCCGAACTAAAATTTTGGTCAGACAGAAATCTCTTTTCAGATTTAAAGAAACTCAAACTTTTTCACAAAGACAACCCACCACACACAAATTCCATTCATTTCTGGCAAACAAACTTCCTTCTGTTCCTCTCAGAGTCAACTGGATTTTTAAGAAACCCACCTTTTAATAATGTAATAGCACGACATCCTGCCAAGCATAAACTTTCTACGAATACCAAAGTGCATTCCATGCAAAAGAAAAACTCAATGAATTAAAAAAGAAAAGATGAAAGAGACCCAAATCCCAGGTAGCATTCCATGAATAATTTCTGATACAGACTACACACCTCAAACTTCCCCGATCATTGTGCGGAATAAACAGATTTAACGGATCCCCCTTCCAAATATATAGTTCTTTTTTTTTTTTTCATACCCGACTCCCCTTCCTTTAATTCTAAATTAAATCCCAGGCGTTCATTGGGCGTTTCTGGGGGCAGCGTAGAAGTGGGGAATTCCGCTTTGATTAACTCGGAAAATGTTTTTAGCGGTGCTTTGGTGCTAATTTGCGAAAAATTGGGGAGATGTGGCGATGGTTTGAGAGAGATGTAATTAGTAAGGAATGGATGACATTTTTGGTCATGTTTTTGTTTAATTCTTTTTTTTAATTTCATAAGATACATAATTTTAATTACATGCATCTTTAACAATTTTTTTGTTCATGTCTTACAACACAATATCCCAAATGAAATCTATTAACAGAACAATCAATTTTTTGACTACTTAAATATTATTTTTCATTCGATGTTTTGATGTTATTTTTGTATTTGTCTTATTTTAGGGTAAAGACGTTTATTAACAGTTTAATTTTAATTGCATCTTTAACAAGTTTTTATTTTTTATTTTATATCTAACATCATGATATCTTGCGTAAAATCTTGTAACAAAGAACAATATAGATATATGTTCTTAATATTTATTATTTTTTTATTACTTTAATAGTCATTATTTGATGTATGATGTTATTTAGTCGTAAGAACCTTATTAACGGTTTAATTTAACTTTATAATTTGAATTGCTTCTTTAACATTTTTTTTATTTTTTATTTCATGTTTAACATCATAATAATCTGGTGAAATCTTGTAGCAGAACAATCGATATATGATAACTTGGTATTTATTATTTTTTTTATTTCTTAATATTAATTATTTGATATTTCGTTTTTAATTTGTGTCTCCCTTATTTTTAAACGTAAAGTAATAATAGTTTATTTCTAATTGCATCTTTAACATTTTTTATTTCTGTCTAACAGCATAATATCATGAATGAAATCTTGCAATAAACATCGATATTTGATTACTTAATAATCGATAGTTGATTATCCTTACTTAATATATTTATTAATAACTTAATATATATTTTATTATATTTTATTCGATGTTTGATGTTATTTTGTGTCTGACTTATTTTTAAACGTAAGAAGCTTATTAACAGTCTAATTTTAATTGAATTATTTTTGATTTCTTGTCTAACAACATAATATCCTGGTGAAAAATTTGTAACAGAAAAATCGGTATATGATAACATTTTATTTATTATTTTTTATTACTTAATTTTTTTATTTCTTAATATTTATTATTTGAATGTTTGGAGTTAATTTTCATTTACCTTATTTTAGACGTTAGAAATCTTATTAACAGTTTAATTTAATTACATCTTTAACATTTTATTTTTATTTCATGTCAACATCATAATATCCTGAGTGAAAATTTGTAACAGAAAATCGGTATACTATAACATATTATTTATTATTTTTTATTACTTAATTTTTTTTTATTTCTTAATATTTATTATTTGAATGTTTGGAATTAATTTTCATTTACCTTATTTTAGACGTTAGAAATCTTATTAACAGTTTAATTTTAATTACATCTTTAACATTTTATTTTATTTCATGTCTAACATCATAATATCTGAGTGAAAATTTGTAACAGAAAAATCGGTATACTATAACATATTATTTATTATTTTTTATTATTTAATTTTTTATTTCTTAATATTTATTATTTGAATGTTTGGAGTTAATTTTCATTTACCTTATCTTAGACGTTAAAAATCTTATTAAAATTTAATTTTATTAACAACATTTATTTTATTGCATGTATAATTCACATAAAATTCGGTATATGATAACATTTATTTATTATTTTTTATTACTTAATTTTTATTTCTTAATATTTATTATTTGAATGTTTGGAGTTAATTTTCATTTACCTTATTTTAGACGTTAAAATCTTATTAACAGTTTAATTTTTAATTACATCTTTAACATTTTATTTTATTTCATGTCTAACATCATAATATCCTGAGTGAAAATTTGTAAGAGAAAATCGGTATATATAACATATTATTTATTATTTTTTATTACTTAATTTTTTTTATTTCTTAATATTTATTATTTGAATGTATGGAGTTAATTTTCATTTACCTTATTTTTAGACGTTAGAAATCTTATTAACAATTTAATTTTAATTACATATTCAACATTTTATTTTATTTCATGTATAACATCATAATATCCTGAGGGAATTTTTGTAACAGAAAAATCGATATACGATAACATATTATTTATTATTTTTTATTTACCTTAATTTTTTTATTTCTTAATATTTATTATTTGAATGTTTGGAGTTAATTTTCATTTACCTTATTTTATTATTTGAATGTTTGAGTTATCGTTAGAAATCTTATTAACAGTTTAATTTAATTATATCTTTTAACATTTTATTTTATTTCATGTCTAACATCATAATATCCTGAGTGGAATTTTGTAACAGAAAAATCGATATACGATAACATATTATTTATTATTTTTAAATACTTAATTTTTTTATTTCTTAATATTTATTATTTGAATGTTTGGAGTTAATTTGCATCTACCTTATTTTTAGATGTTAGAAATCTTATTAAGAGTTTAATTTTAATTACATCTTTAACATTTTATTTTATTTCCTGTCTAACATCATAATATCCTGAGTGGAATTTGTAACAAAACAATCGACATTTTTGTTACTTTAATATTTATTATTTTTTTTCGATGTTTGAAGTTGTTTTTGTTTGACTTATTTTAGATGTAAGAAGCTTATTAAATTTTAATTTTTAGATAATATTTTAAAGTGTGAATTCAAATTAATTATTATTTTTTTTTGTCATATTGGGTTGCTTTACTAAAAACAATGCAATGCGTAAAGTTGATTGCATTGAACACTTTTACTCTAATATTATCTTATTCCCTTAGTGAGGATAGTATTTTTAATTAAATTCAGTTTTCTAATTGTTAGATCATAAGAAACGGAGAATTAATTTTATATATTCAGTTAAAATGTCTGATATACATTACTATTTGCTTGTTAGAATTTATTGTTAATTGAGTATGCATACATTATACTGTTAATTGATTATATAATTTGTTGAACTTGCAGTTCAAACCGATCAAAACATTAGCACATACTAATGATTAAATAGTCATCACTTTCAGTGAGACGATAAATGAATAATGCACTGTAAAAAAAATTTCAAACTGATCAAAACATTATCACATATTAATGCTTAAAAAGTCATTACTTTCACTGAAAGGTAAAGGAAAATGCATTGTAATGGACAGCTCAAACTGATTAAAACATTAGCACATACTGATGCTTAAGAAGTCGTTACTTTCATTGAAAGGCAAATGAATAATTCATTGTAGACTTTCACTCTAAAATATATTTAAACTTAGTTTATGAATGAACCCGCAATGCCGTATGTTCATCTTCATATTTATTGTGCAGATTTACATAAAAATCCATTTTACAATTTTACTTAAAGAAGATATATTGCACTTTTTAATTCTGATGTTATCTAAATTATATTATTACATTATTATCTCTGACATGATGTAATTTGTGATTGCATATATTTTTAATTGTTAATTTTTAATTTATCCCACCTTGTTAAATTAATAGCGTGAGAAATTAAAAAGTTGAAATTTAATTTGAATATTATTTTAATTATTATAATTTGTCATATTATATTATATATACTCATGTTTGTGAAAATTGCAACACCATGTAGGAATTGTCATAATTGAATGAAATTTAATACACAGTTGAGTGGTAGTGGTACAAATAAATGATTAAATGTTCAAAGCAAACAAACAATAACATGAGATCGGAATCTGTATTTTTGTGTAGCTACCATGCTCCGCAATAAGTGCTGCTACACGACGTGGCATGGAGTCAAACAAATTTTGGAATGTCTGCCTGAGGAAGAGCATTCCATATTGTTTGTATGCGCACCCAAAGTTCGTCTGCAGAGCAACAGGACGAGGATCATGAGCGAGACGCCGACCAACGCCATCCCACACATGTTCAATCGGCGACATATCCGGGAATACGCAGGCCAAGGAAGAAGCTTTTTTACCTGCCGCGTTGCAAAGAAGGATTGAACAGTCCTAGCGATATGAGGGCGGGCAGTGTCCTGTCGAAATACAGCGCCTGGAAAGCTTTGAAGGAAGGGAACAGCTTGGGTCTGTAGACTGATGCACCGGTTGCTGTTCAGATTGCCCACAATTCTTAGCAATTGAGATGCCCCTGATATGCTATGGCACCCCCGACCATAACTCCGGCTGTTCGTCCACTGTGGCGTTCGATAATGCACTCCGGAAGGTGGCATAGTGTCTGACACGAATGCGGCCATCTTGGTACCACAAATTAAAAGCGGGATTCGTCAGAAAACCCGACATGCTGCCAATCAGCACGCCAGTCTCTATGCTGAGCGGCCCATTGTAGCCTCAGGCGGCGATGGTTTAGCGTGAGAGGGATCCTGTATAAAGGAGTCCTTGTGCGCAGTCCACGCTGCAGCAGACATCTACATGAATTGATGAAGCACAAATGAAACACCTGCTAGCTATTGACCACAGTGCTGCCAATTGTCTAGAGGAAGCTGCAAGGTCCGTCAGCGCCATGCGAACCAGGTGTCTATCATCGCGAGCTGACGTCACATTTCGGGGTCCACTCCGGATTTCCGAGTTGTCCGACACTCGTCTGTCCACTGCTTCCTAAGACGCATCACTGTGCTGCTGTTACGCTGCACACGAACGGCTACTGCACGATAAGATAATCCAGCCTCATGAAGGCCGATGATTCTCACCCGTTCAAACTCTGTAAGTTTTTCAAATCTCGCTCTCTTTCGTCGAAGAGGCATAAGTAACGATTGAGCTAATGTTTACCACTAGCAGATAACCACCGATAACCATACACGCCTCGCTACAGCCGTCTATTTATTCGGATCCATCCGCCGTTCAGAGGGCGCTGCTCAGCATACGCATGCGCTACGGGATTTGAACTCAGCTCACTCGCGTAAGTCCTTCATGGTGTTGCAATTTTCACAAACATGAGTTTATATGATATATATAATATAATATTATTTATATATATATATATATATATATATATCATATGCATTTGAGCAGACAACACAAAAGTTTGAGTTAGGTTCATCTTATGTTAATGCTGAAAACGTGAGTGCTTTGCTAAATTGGTATATGCAATGCCATTTCATACAATGGAATACAATTTTATACAATGGTAAAACGTTTCGAAATATAAGCCATGAATAGAAGTGATTTACAATGGCAAACGTATCTTACAACTTTGTTGAGTCAGAATACGGGTAATTTGGTATGAGAGCATTTAATATCATCTCCACTTTACAAACATTTTATCAGCGCAAATTTGAGAATAATTTTCACAATATCAGTGCCACCTCACTGATCTTAATGTAATGTGATCTTAATAATGAATTTCCGTTCTTTCGCTTAGTATCATTTTAACAACAACAAAAAGAATGAATGAATATCATCTCAACTTTAGAAACGTTTTATGAGCACAAATTTGAGAATAATTTTCGGGATTATTATTACAAAATTAAGGATATTTTTTTGGATCAATTTTGTACTCTTTTTTACGACTAGAGTCGACTTTTACTCTTTATCGACTCTTTTACACAGTAAATATGAATTTTAATAAATATAAATATGAATTGTATAAGTATACGATACATAATAAATATGTATGATATACTTTTACTCTAAAATAAACTATTCAATGTATGCTTCTCATTTATAACGCAATTTTCATGATGTATCAAATATTACACTAAATCACTCTAATAAAATACAATGGCTTTTGTGTTTCATCCTCAGAATCCATTAGTTTACGAATTTTTAAAAAATGGATCAATCGCTTAGGCTAGAAAAAAAGTTTAGGCTTGGCAAATATTCAATTATTTTTATTGTTAACAAACGTTTTTTTTTAAATAAATTATGAAAACTTTTCTTGCATTTTTCTTAATAAGCTTTAAAAAAGACCGTAACATATTATTCCATCAGAATGAAATGATTGTAATTTTGTATAATGATGGAATTTTTTTTAAAAAATTGGTTGGTATGCTATTTTTTAAACATTAAATCGATTTCATTAAAAAAATCTTATATTCCTTAATGGAAATATTTAGGGTTATCGGTTAATTAACCCTATTAAATAAATTTGTGCATTAGACCATAAGATAGTTTGCAACGAGCCATTTCCAACAATGCAACTTTTGAAAATCTGATGATAATTACAAAAATTATTTTTGGTCGACTTTTATTCATTTATGACTAGAATCGAATTTTACTCTTTATGGACTCTTTTACATAATAAATATGAATTATAATACTTATAATATAAATATAAATATGAATTGTAATAAGTATGATATAAATATAAATATTTATAATACGTATAATATAGATATAAATATGAATTGTAATATGTATAATATAAATATGAATCAGAATTGTACTACGTATAGTATAAATATAAATATGAATTGTAAAAATATAGGATACATAATAAATATGTATCATATAGTTTTAATCTAAAAATAAACTGATTACATTTCTATTTGATCACTATTCAATGTACATTTATCATTAATCACTATCCAATGTATGTTTCTCATTAATCATAAATTTTGCTTGATGCATCAAATATTACACTAAATCTCTCTAATAAAATACAACAGTGTCTGTTCTTCATCTTCAGAAATCCATTAGCGGTTTACGAATTTTTAGATCTGGATCAATCGCTTAGGCTGGCAAAACGACTTCCGAAAGCAATTCCTCAGCGAAGATATCGCCAGTCGGAAGTGGAAGTTCTGTTTTTAGTTCAGTTCCTGGCCTATGAATGTTTCTGAGGGGGAGGGGGATAGTCATGTGACATCCCATTAGTGCAACAATCGGAAACAAGCGCCTCGTGCCACGAGAACTAGTTGCAGAAGATGGATTGTAGAAAGCTGCCGAATTCCGAATTATCCTCCCCCACTCATCAAATTAATCATTCACTTGTGCACCTCAGTCGACAATCGGTCATTCATCATCCGCCACTTGGCCTTCTATCTGTTCACTCATCGATGAAACACTATGAGAATCGATTCAAGAGAAAGAGGAATCGATTCATGCATTGTTTGAAATCTTGAGGCAAAACAGTGACTGGGCGAAAGTCTTTGAATTGGCTGCAAAGAAAGTATTTTTTTCTGGTGTGGTCCAATTCCATTCATGGGTAATGGATGCTTATTATGTCTGCTAATTGGTTAAAAGTATTAGCTAATAAAAAATTATTTACCGGATTCATCAGTTGAAAGCATAAAAGAACCATCGAACACACAGTACATAACTTAAATTTTACTTATATATCTTTCAAAATTGACAAAGAAATATATGTATTGACATATATATGACAAGGTAGCATATATATATATGTATATATAGCATAGTTAATAACATAGTCCATATATATATGTAATCACACAAATATATGATGACATCAACAATATATATAAATATATATATATATATATATATATATATATATATAAATATATAACGCAGTCCACATATATATGACAAATCATATATGAATTGATTATAATAAAATAAATTTGATTCACACACAAACACAAAAACGAAAAAAAAAAAAACTTGAAAAAAAACTTGTCAATTTTAAAAATTCGTAATTTTCTTTTACAAACTTTTAAAATTGACAAAGAAATATATATGTATTGACAAAGAAATGTATTTACATATATATGACAAAGCAACACATATATATCATAGTTTATAACATAATGAATGTATATATGACAACAAAGACATATATATATATATATATATATATATATAGCATAGTTAATAATATAGTCAATGTATATATGATAACAAAGATACATATAACATAGATACATATATAATAACATCAACAATATACACTCATGTCCATAAATTAAGGATAATGAAGTTCAGGCAAAGAAACAGACAGAAGCAAAACAAATTTGACTTATTTGTAAAGTCTATTTATTAAACAAAAAGGTAAAGAGCAAAAAGATGCTATATGTTTGACATAATTAATAAAATTGCGATTTTTACTCCCTGAGCAAATTTCAAAAAAGAACCTATTGACAAAAACAGTATAACATGGTTAGTATGATGGTTAATATGGAGTATGTCTCCCGGACGATGCAATACAGGCCTTACAACGCCTAGACATGCTGAGTATCAAATTATCAATCTGATCTTGGGGAATATTACACCACTCATCAAGCAATGCTCTCCGAAGTTCCGGTTGACAGGTGGAAGGGGGTTGACGGGCTGCAATTCGTCAGCCAAGCATATACCACACATGCTCTATTGGATTCAAGTCCGGTGAGTATGCTGGCCAATCCATACGGGTGATATCCTCCAATGAAGGCATTCGTCTACAATGTTTGCACGGTGAGGACGGGCATTGTCATCCATAAACAGAAATTCAACACCCATGGCGCCCCTAAACAAACGTACATGTTGTTCCAGAATGACATCCCGATAGATGTGGCCTGTCATCGTTACACTCTGAACATGCATGCCAGTTCTGGGACCAAGAATAATTCCTCCCCAAACGAGCCATCCTGCTCCTCCGTAACGGTGTCGTTCAATGGTGTTCTCTTGGGGGTAACGGGTATCTGGCGCTCACCATATGAAAGTCCGGCGGAATCAGACTGCAAACTAAACCTGGAATCGTCGGAAAACATCACACCAGACCACTGTTGCGGTGCCCACAATGCATGCTCTCTACTTCAGGTAAATCGCAGGTGACAGTGAGTTGCGGTAAGTGGAACACATCTGACAGGCCTACGAGCATATAGACCAATGTGCCCTAAGCGTCTGTACACGGTCTGCCTTGAAACTGTCGTACCGGTAGCTGAAGACAGCTGACGAAACAGGTCTGATGCTGTGCTCCGTCTGTTTCTTTCGGCAGTAACTGCTAAATACCTTGCCTCATTCGGCGTTGTAACTCGGGGGCGCCCTGTGCTGTAACATCTACTCACATTACCATCATCTTGGAATCGTTGCCAAAGCCTGGAGATGACACTCTGGGCGATTCCAAGTTCCTCGGATACTTCCAGATGGGTACGTCCACATTCCAGTCGTCCGATAATTCTACCACGTAAAAATCATCCAAATGCTTCCTTTGTGCCATAACTATGCGGTTATTGCACTGAAAGGCTTTTAAAGCGCTTGTGAACAATTTTACTTCTTTGCCACCATTCCTTATAGACCCCTCTCTTGCACTCTCGTCATTGTGACGTACTATTCGCGCCATCTGGTGGTTTCCTGTAATTTGCATATTCTTCTTCAAGAGGTGTGTGATAATTCTACAGGTGAAATTTTTATTTTAGAGTTCAATTTCTGTGTGATTCGAATTATCCTTAATTTATGGACATGAGTGTATATAGAGATAACATAGTCAGCACATATATGAAAAGTGATATATGAATTGATTATAACAAAATGAATTTGATACACATGAAAAAAACTTTACTTTTAAATTCACAAATTTAAAAATAACTTTTCAAAAAAAAAAAAAAAAAAACATTGCAATTCATATACAGAATTTAATTTTTTCAGCTATCAGAATCAAAATGACACCCATTTACTATATCTATTCAGATCATAAATGTTATGCTTCATGTGTCAAGATGGAGACGTGGAAAGAGGAGGAACGTAAGTATTCAAAGGAGAGCAATAAGTATTTCTAAAAAAATATAGATTTTTGAAAATTTTGTAAATACTTGGTAAATTCTTCTTGTATTTTGGTAAATGCTTCTTGAATACGTATGAAAGTGTTTTTATTGAGTTTAATTTTACAGTGCTTAATATTATCTTATTTTTTTCTGAAATAAAAAAAAATTCAAACCTTTAGCTAAGCATAAATAAATATATTTCAAGAATTTTAGCAGTTAGAATATAAAATCGAATTATGCAGTTTACAGTTGGCTTGTTAATTAAATGTTAACCATTACGTTGAAAACTATGAAGAAATTTCTAAGTAAGAGTTATTGATGTTTTAACGCAGCTCGCAATACAAAAGACAGTTAATCATTATGTGATAGGCAAGGGCTGTACCGTTGTTATACATTCAGCAATACTCAGGGGGAATATATAGATTGAAGATATCCTACAGACGCGACTAACACTACTTCACAACACTCAACGATCATATTAGACTGGGAACTACTGCTTAAAGTGGATTCTGAACCACTACAAACATCCATAGCACCTCCGGAGCTTGGGCTCACACCCGAAACCTCTGGTACCGAGAGCAGGGCGATAGCCACTCGGCTATTATGCCCTATAAATTTGAGAATATTTTTGATAAATATGGTGTTGAAAAAATATCAAAAATCAATCTGCTTTTTTTTTTTCTCTCGAAAGACTGTACAAATTTAAATTCATTTTTAATAAAATTTTGAAATCGAAATGATTTCATGATTTTTAAGCATATTTTAGCTACATTTAATGTCAAAGCTAAGATACCTTTAACAATTTTGTTATCAATTACTGATGTTTCTAATATTTTTATAGGTTCTTTCATTAAAAAACACTTATTTTAAAACCACTATAATTAAGTTACTTTGAATGATGATCAAAAGAGGATATAAATTCTTGCAGTTGAAGAAAGAAAAACATTTTCCTTTCATTTAAAATAAAAAAATTCATAGATTAAGTATTATAATTGATTACGACATATTAATTTTCTTTCAAAATTCTCTTAGAACTGAATTTGAAAGATGCTTTTACAAATAAAATTAAAAAAATAATTCATAAAAAGGAAAAAAAAAAAATCTCGGATAAAATATTTCCTTTGATAAAAAAATGTACCATTTAATATAAAGCCAAGAAATGAGATTACTTATTTATTTTGCGAAGCGTTGTATTAATTGTGACATAACGTGATCTCCTTCGGAAGCAACTTAATTTGCCGTTAAGACCAATTATTAAAATGAATTTTAACTAATAAAAGAAACATATTTTCTTTCAGAAAACTCTATCTTTCTGATTTGATCCAATTATTCAGCTATGAGAAACTTATCGAAAAATCCCTACATTTTCCCCATTTTTGACGTAAATGAATTCTTTTTTCTAATTAAGAACACATAAAAAGAGATCGCCTTATTTTGTCATTGAAGACTTTAATGAAACGTGTTCAGTATATGACAGCATTACAGGCGCCCGAATCTCACATGAGTTGACGTGATGTAAGGAACAAAAATAATTTGGAAATATCCTTATTAATCTGTTAATTGCATTTTAATTAAATGAGAAGATCACAGATATACGTTGATAAAATTCTTTTGGAATCTATGGAAAAATGAGACTGTTTTTATTTTGACATGGTCTTTTAATATCAGACATTATTATGAACCTGAAATATTGAAGCTTTTTAAATTAGAATTAAAAATAAGAGGGAAAAAAATTTACATCGACAGGACTTAATTAAAAATGTTTTCACATTATGTGAGGTCTATAATGAGTAAAAAAGTAATTTTAAAAACTTGCTTCCTATAATTAGATAGAAAAATGGTGCAAAATTACTTTAAACCTCATTACTTCCGTATGATTCATTATAATTAGAATTAGTCTAATAAAAGATATGCGTCTTAATAATCATGATTATTTAATCTGGAAGAAGAACATGCTTATAATCATTCTTTTTTTTCATTTATTATCTATGTTTTTTGTGTAAATTAAATTGAATGATAAATATTTTAATATGCCTTAAAAGAATGCCAGAAAATTATATCATAATTACCTAAATAGTTAAAATGAGGTATATTTAATTTAAATAATCAATTTTGTTGAATTTATGCACAAAAAGATAATCATGTATTTTAAAAATTTATCAAAATTCATTTTTAGGAATATTTAAATTATTAATCGAAACTGATATTTTCATTAATATATTATATTATATCTAAATTGAAATTATTTTTTAATAATATATTGCTATCGCAATGATTTCATGATTTTTAACATATTTTAGATTGCATTTAATGTCAAATCTCAGATACCTTTTCAATTTTTGTTATCAATTCCATATGCTTCTAACATTTTTAGGGCCTTTCCTTAAAAAAAAAACACTTATTTTAAAAGCATTATAATTAAGTTACTTTTGATCCAAAAACATGAATGAAGATAAAAAAACCATATAAATTCCCTGAAGTAAAACAAAAAATATTTTCCTTTCATTAAAAAAAAAGTCCTAGATTAAATATTATAATTGATTACGACATATTGGTAATTTTCTTCAAAATGCCCTTAGAACTGAATTTTGAAGGTAAAATAAATTGGATAAAATATTTCCTTTGACAAAAAATGCACCATTTTAATATAAAAGCCAAGAAATGAGATTACTTATTTATTTTCCGAAGCGTCGTATTAATTGTGACATAACGTGATCTCCTTCGGAAGCAACTAATTTGCCGTTAAGACCAATTATTAAAATTAATATTTAACTAATAAAAGAAACATATTTTCTTTCAGAAACTCTATCTTTTTTTGATTTGATCAATTATTCAGCTATGAGAAACTTATCGAAAAATCCCTACATTTTCCCCATTTTTGACGTAAATGAATTCTTTTTCTAATTAAGAACACATAAAAGAGAGATCGCCTTATTTTTGTCATTGAAAATTTTAATGAAACGTGTTCAGTAAATGACAGCATTACAGACGCCCGAATCTCTCATGACATGATGTGATGAAGGTAACAAAAACAATTTGGAAATATCCTTATTAATCTGTTAATTGTATTTTAATTAAAGGAGAAGAACACAGAGAAAATGTTGATAAAATTCTTTTTGGAATCCTTGGGAAAATGAGACTGTTTTTATTTTGAATTGGTCTTTTAGTATCAGACATAATTATGAACCTGAAATATTGAAGCTTTTAAATTAGAAGGTAAAAAAAATCGCGGAAAAAATTTACATCGACAAGACTTAATTAAAAATGTTTTCACATTATGTGAGGGTCTCTGATGAATAAAAGTAATTTTAAAAACGCGCTTCCTATAATTAGATGGAAAAAATGGTGCAAAATTACTTTTTTAAATCTCATTAAGACGTATGATTCCTTATAATTAAGTCTGATAAAAAGACATGCGCCTAATAATCATGATTATTTAATCTGGAAAAAACAATATGTTTGTAATAAAAATTTTATTCATTATCTAGGATATTCGTTTAAATAAAACTGCATGTTAAATATTTAAATGTGTAATAAAATAATACTTAAAAATAAAATCCACGTCTCCTGAAAAGCTAAATTTATATAAAAATTAATAATCAGTTTTGAAGAATTTAATTACTAAGATAATTGCTCACTTTTAACCTATGGTTAAAAATTTGCCTCTGAATAATTACATTATTAAACGAATTGCAGTTTTTCTTTGATCTATTCTAGCATATACTAAACATTTGTGTTATTATATAAATATATATACGTAATATTAAATTTCAAATAATAAATAATAAATTTTAATACTCTAAACTGAATGCAGATCAAAAGAGGACATAAATTTCCTGAAGTTAAAAAAAAAAAAAGGTAATCATTTTCCTTTCATTTAAAAAAAGAATCAAAGATTAAGAATTATAATTGATTACGACATATAGATAATTTTCTTTCTAAATGCTCTTAGAACTGAATTTTGAAGATTTTACAAATAAAATTAAATGAATAATTACAATTATACAAATAATATCAATATATATAATAAAAATACTCTAAGTATAAAAAAAAAATGATAGTATTTTTATTTAATATGGTGTTAAAAAATTATCAAAAATAAATCTGCCTTTCGAAAGAACGCACAAAGTTTTTAATAACACTTTAAAAAATCGAAAATGATTTCATGATTTTTAAGCATATTTTAGATTACTTTAATGTCAAGCTAAGATACCTTTTAACAATTTTGTTTTCAATTATATATGCTTCGAATATTTTTATAGGTTCTTTCATTAAAAAAACTCTTATTTTAAAAAGCACTATAATTAAGTTACTTTTGATCCAAAAAGCTGAATGAAGATCAAAAGAGGATATAAACTCCCTGAAGTTAAAGAGAGAAAAAAACATTTTCCTTTCATTTAAAAAAAATCACAGATTAAGTAGTATAATTGATTACGACATATTGGCAAATTTCTTTCAAAGTGTGCGCTTCGAACTAAATTTTGAATTTCTTACAAATAAAATTAAACAAATAATTGATAAAAAAGGAAAAAAAAAAATTCTCGGATAAAATATTTCCTTTGATAAAAAAACTGTAACATTTAATATAAAAAGCCAAGAAATGAGATTACTTATTTATTTTGCGAAGCGTTGTATTAGTTGTGACATAACGTGATCTCCTTCGGAATCAACTTAATTTGCCGTTAAGACCAATTATTAAAATGAATCTTTAACTAATAAAAGAAAGATATTTTCTTTCAGGAAACCCTAGCTTTTTGATTTGATCAATTATTCAGCTATTAGAAACTTAACGAAAAAATCGTTGCATTTTCTCCATTTTTGACGTAAATGAATTCTTTTTCTAATTAAGAACACATGAAAGAGAGATCGCCTCATTTTTCATTGAAAACTTTAATGAAACGTGTTCAGTAAATGACAGCATTACAGACGCTCGAATCTCATGACATGACATGATGTGATGAAGGTAACAAAAAATAATTTGGAAATACCCTTATTAATCTGTTAATTGCATTTTAATTAAAGGAGAAGAACACAGAGATACGGTGATAAAAATTATTTTGGAATCTTTGGAAAAATGAGACTGTTTTTATTTTGGCATGGTCTTTTAGTATCAGACATAATTATGAACCTGAAATATTGAAGGTTTATAAATTAGAATGAAAAAAATTGCGGAAAAAATTTACATCGACAGGGACTTAATTAAAAATGTTTTCACATTATGTGAGGTCTCTGATGAATAAAAGTAATTTTTAAAACACGCTTCCTATAATTAGATGGAAAAAATGATGAAAATTACTTATACCTCATTACTTCATATGATTCATTATAATTATAATTAGTCAATAAAAGATACACGTTTTTATAATCATTATTATTTAATCTAATAAATGAACGTTATTTATAATAAAATATTTTTTCATTTTTTATCTACGTTATTGACTTAAATTAAATTGTCTGTTAAAGATTTAAATGTGCCTTAAAATAATGGTTGAAAATTATGTCCTAAATTACCTAATATTATCTAAATGGTAAAAATTATATGGGTAATCTAAATAATCAATTTGTTGAATTTAGTTACTAAAATAATTGCGCATTTTAAAGTGTTAGCTAAAATTTTTACTGGGAAGAATTAAATATTAAACAAAATTGACACTTTCGTTGATCTATTCTATCAAAATACTAAACATTGCTTTTACTATATAATTATATATATATGTAATATTAAATTAAAAAATAATAAATAATAATGATTTTAATATGCTAAGCTGAATGAAGATCAAAAAGAGGATAGAAATTCCCTGAAGTTGAAGAAAGATAATCATCTTCCTTTCATTTAAAAAAGTCATAGGTTAAGCATTATAATTGATTACGACATGTTAATTTTCTTTCAAACTATGCTCGAAACTGAATTTTGAGGTTTGGTTTGGTTGTCGCTCTACAGTCATCTTGTGTGCACACTTTGGGCTAAAAAAAGACCGAGACCTACAGTTCAGTTGTGTGGATTCAAGCCACTAACAAACATCCATGCTACCGCTAGGATTCGAACTTGGATCATATGGTACAAAGGCCAAGCGCTAATGCAATTGACCATCAGGCCGCTACTGAATTTTGAAGATGTTTACAATAAAAATATAAACAAATAATAATGAATTTACAAATAATGACAATAATCTAACTATAAAAGTATATTTAAGTATTTTTTATTCAATATGGTGTTGGGGAAATTTATCAAAAATAAAACTGATTTTCGAAAGAATGTACAAATATTAATTAATATTTAATAAAAATTTGAAATCATAATGATTTCATGATTTTTTGAAAACATATTTTTAAATTGATTTTAGTATCAAAGCTAATATACCTTTCAAAAATTCAGTTATCGATTACATATGCAACGCATATTTTTTTGCCTGTTCTTTCCTTAAAAAAACCCCACTTATTTTAAAAAGCATTATAATTAAGTGCTTTTGATCCAGCTGAATGAAGATCAAAGAGAGGATATAAACTTTCCCTTAGTTGAAGAAAGAAAAATATTTTCCTTTCATTTAAAAAAAAAAGTCTATGGATAAAATATTATAATTGATTACGACACATTCGTAATTTTCGTTCAAAATGAGCTTAGAACTGAATTTTGCAGATGTTACAAATAAAATGAAACAAATAAATGATAAAAAAGAAAAAAAAAAAACTTGGATAAAATATTTCCTTTGACAAAAAAAAATGCACCATTTAATATAAAGCCAAGAAATGAGGTTTACTTATTTATTTTACGAAGCGTTGTATTAATTGTGACATAACGGAATCAACTTAATATCCGTTAAGACCAATTATTAAAATAATTTTTAACTAATAAAAAAAACATATTCTCTTTCTAAAAAACTCTATCTTTTTGATTTGATCCATTATTCAGCTATGAGAAACTTAACGAAAAATTGCTACATTTTCCACCATTTTTGACGTAAATGAATTCTTTTTTCTAATTAAGAACACATAAAGAGATCGCCTTATTTTATCATGAAAACTTTAATGAAACGTGTTCAGTAAATGACAGCATTACAGACGCCGGAATCTCTGACATGATGTGATGAAGGTAACAAAATTTGGAAATATCCTTATTAATCTGTTAATTGCATTTTAATTAAAAGGAGAAGAACACAGATATACGTTGATAAAATTCTTTTGGAATCCATGGAAAAATGATACCGTTTTTATTTTGACATGGTCTTTTAGTATCGAACATAATTATGAACCTGACATATTGAAGCATTTTAAATTAGAATGAAAAAATTGGGAAAAAAAAATTTACATCGACAGGACTTAATTAAATTTTTCACATTATGTGAAAGTCTCCTGATGAATAAAAAGCTAATCTTAAAACTCGCTTCCTATCCTAGTAGATGAAAAAAATGGTGCATAATTACTTTTAAACCTCATTAAGTCGAATGATTCATATAATTAGAATTAGTCTGATAAAAAGACACGCGTCTAATAATCATGATTATTTAATCTGGAAAAACAATATGTTTATAATAAAAATTTTATTCATTATCTAGGTTATTGATTTAAATAAAACTGCATGTTAAATATTTAAATGTGTAATAAAATAATACTTAAAAATAAAATCACGTTTCCCTAAATAGCTAAATTTATATAAAATTAATAATCAGTTTGAAGAATTTAGTTACTAAGATAATTGGTCACCTTAACCTATGGTTAAAAATTTTCCTCTGAATAATTACATTATTAAACAATTGCAATTTTCTTTGATCTATTCTACCATATACTAAACATTTGTGTTATTATATATATATATATATATATACGTAATATTAAATTTCAAATAATAAATAATAAATTTTTAATACGCTAAACTGAATGAAGATCAAAAGAGGACATAAATTTCCTGAAGTTAAAAAAGGTAATCATTTTTCCTTTCAATTAAAAAGAATCATAGATTAAGAATTATAATTGATTACGACATATAGGTAACTTTCTTTCCAAATGCTCTTAGGACTGAATTTTGAAGATTTTACAAATAAAATTAAATGTATAATAATAATTATACAAATAATATCAATATATATAATAACAATACTCTAAGTATAAAAAATGATAGTATTTTTATTTAATAAGGTGTTAAAAAATTATCAAAATAAATCTGCCTTTCGAAGAACATTAAAATTTTAATAACACTTTGAAATCAAATGATTTCATGATTTTTAAGCATATTTTAGATTACTTTTAATGTCAAGCTAAAGATACCTTTTAACAATTTTGTTAACAATTATAGATGCTTCGAATATTTTTATAGGTTCTTTCATTAAAAAAACTCTTATTTTAAAAGCATTATAATTAAGTTACTTTTGATCAAAAAGCTGAATGAAGATCAAAAGAGGATATAAACTCCCTGAAGTTAAAAAAAAAAAAAAAATTTTCCTTTCATTTAAAAAAAAAAGTCATAGATTAAATATTATAATTGATTACGACATATTGGTAATTTTCTTTCAAAATGCGCTTAGAACTGAATTTTGAAGTTCTTACAAAAATAAAATTAAACAAAATAATTGATAAAAGGGAAAAAAAAATTCCGGTATAAAATATTTCCTTTGATAAAAAGCACCATTTAATATAAAGCCAAAGAAATGAGATTACTTATTTATTTTGCGAAGCGTTGTATTAATTGTGACATAACGTGATCTCCTTCGGAATCAACTTAATTTGCCGTTAAGACCAATTATTAAAATGAATTTTTAACTAATAAAAAGAAACATATTTTCTTTCACAAAACTCTATCTTTTTGATTTGATCCAATTATTCAGCTATGAGAAACGTATCGAAAAATCGCTACATTTTCCCCATTTTTGACGTAAATGAATTCTTTTTTCTAATTAAGAACACATAAAAGAGAGATCGCTTTATTTTGTCATTGAAAACTTTAATGAAACGTGTTCAGTAAATGACAGCATTACAGACTCCCCGAATCTCACATGAGATGACGTGATGTAAGGAACAAAAAAAAATTTGGAAATATCCTTATTAATCTGTTAATTGCATTTTAATTAAAGGAGAAGAACATAGAGATATGTTGATAAAATTCTTTTGGAATCCATGCAAAAATCCATGCATCAGACATAATTATGAACCTGAACTATTGAAGCTTTTTAAATTAGAATGAAAAAAATTGAGGGAAAAAATTTACATCGACAGGACTTAATTAAAAATTTTTCACATTATGTGAGGTCTCTGATGAGTAAAAGTAATTTTAAAACTCGCTTCCTATAATTAGGTAGAAAAAATGGTGCAAAAATTACTTTTAAACCTCATTACTTTCTATGATTCATTATAATTAGAATTAGTCTAATAAAAAGATATGCGTCTTAATAATCATGATTATTTAATCTGGAAAAAGAACATGCTTATAATTATTCTTTTTTTCATTTAATATCTATGTTTATTGTGTAAATTAAATTGAATGCTAAATATTTTAATATGCCTTAAAATAATGCTAGAAAATTATATCATAATTTCTAAATAGTTAAAATTAGGTATATTTAATTTAAATAATCAATTTTGTTGAATTTATGCACAAAGATAATTGCGCATTTTAAAAATATATCAAAATTCATTTTTTTTAGGAATATTTAAATTATCAATCGAAACTGATATTTTCGTCAATATATTATATTATATCTAAATTGAAATTATTTTTTAATAATATATTGCTATCGCATTGATTTCATGATTTTTATGCATATTTTAGATTGCATTTAATGTCAAATCTAAGATACCTTTTGAAATTTTTGTTATCAATTGCATATGCTTCTAACATTTTTAGGGACCCTTTCCTTAAAAAAACCCACTTATTTTCAAAGCATTATAATTAAGTTACTTTTTATCCAAAATGCTGAATGAAGATCAAAAGAGGATATAAAATCCCTGAAGTTGAAGAAAGAAAAATATTTTCCTTTTATTTAAAAAAGTCATATATTAAATATTATAATTGATTACGACATATTGGTGATTTCCTTTCAAAATGCTCTTAGAACTGAATATTGAAGATTTTGCAAAATAAAATTAAACAAATAATTGATAAAAGGAAAAAAAAAATCCTGTATAAAATATTTCCTTTGATAAAAAAGCACCATTTAATATAAAAGCCAAGAAATGAGATTATTTATTTATTTTGCGAAGCGTTGTATTAATTGTGACATATCGTGATCTCCTTCGGAAGCAACTTAATTTGCCGTTAAGACCAATTATTAAAATGAATTTTTAACTAATAAAAAAACATATTTTTTCTTTCACAAAACTCTATCTTTTTGATTTGATCCAATTATTCAGCTATGAGAAACGTATCGAAAATCGCGCTACATTTTCCCATTTTTGACGTAAATGAATTCTTTTTCTAATTAAGAACACATAAAAGAGAGATCGCCTTATTTTTGTCATTGAAAACTTTAATGAAACGTGTTGAGTAAATGACAGCATTACAGGCGCCGAATCTCACATGAGATGACGTGATGTAAGGAACAAAAATAAATTGGAAATATCCTTATTAATCTGTTAATTGCATTTTAATTAAAGGGAAGAACAGAGAGATACGCTGATAAAATTCTTTTTGGAATCCAAGGAAAAATTGAGACTGTTTTTATTTTGACATGATCTTTTAGTATCAGACATAATTATGTACCTGAAATATTGAAGCTTTTTAAATTAGAATGAAAAAAAAAAAATCGTGGAAAAAAATTTACATCGACAGGACTTAATTAAAAATTGTTTTCACATTATGTGAGGTCTCTGATAAATAAAAGTAATTTCAAAACACGCTTCCTATAATTAGATGGAAAAAATGGTGCAAAATTACTTTTAAACCTCGTTACTTCGATGATTCATTATGATTAGAATGCGTCTTAATAATCATGATTATTTAATCCCCGGAAAAGAAATATATTGATAATAAAATTTTTTGTTCCCTTATTATCTACGTAATTTATTTAAATATAAAATCACATGTTAAATATTTAAATATGCTATAAAATAATACCAAATAATGATTGAAAATTATATCCAGCTTACATAAATAATTAAAACTATATAGTTAAATTAAATAATAAATTTTATTGAATTTAGTTTGCTAAGTAAATTGTGCATTTTAAAATATGGCAAAATTTTTTTCATAATTATTTTTAAGTGTTAAGCATTAAACGAAACTGATTCATTAACTTAAATAATTTAAATTTTAAAAATTATTTGAATAATAAAGAGGTATTTAGTTATTATCTAAAATATTATATTATTTTTCTAATTATTTAATATAACAATAACATATATATATTAGTTATTAATATATAATATATAATTTTTAATATAATATTAATATTTTTAATTGTTGATTTTTGATTTTTTTTATTAATAAATATTAATTATAATTTTAAACTTAAATTTAAGTAATTAAAACTGCTTAATAATTTATTCTATTGTTTATTAAATATTTGTTTTAATATACATCTGATTACATATCTATCTTGAAATAATTGTCAAACACATTTAAGTATTTTTTTTTACAATTTTAAAATTAAACAAAAGAAATATTTAAAAAAATTTCAATATTTTTATTAGTTTTCGGTTTTTTTTTTTTTCTTATTCATCTTCATTAGCTCAGAACATGGCAGGACCAACGTTGTCTGCCTACTGGCAGATTTTCGAGACAGGGAGATGTTTGCACAACGTGTTGGGTTGTCCAGCCCTATGTCCAACTCTCTAGTCATGTTAGAAAAGGACCTACAGTTTAAATGTTACATTAAAAATAGTTTGCATGTTATTACAGTTTAAAATGTTAACATTTACTGTTCAAAACATTTATTTTTATGTAGTTAAGAGCTAAAATGTTTGTGTTTTTAAACGAATAATAGTTTTTCATTCTACAAAAACATTAGGATTATACTTGAAGTTGCGAAGCAATTCACTCTCAATTTTGATAAAAGCCTCAAATTTGATAAAAGCAATTTAAAAAAGTTGGAACTAAATACCAGTTTTTATGATATTTCAGCGATATACTTTAATAAAATGAGTTAAGATTTTTAAGTGTGTTGATTTATTTCCATATAAAAATTTATGTATTTATTTATTTGCTGTTCAGATGTAATAAAGGGCCTGATGGCCAAGTGACTAACGCTCTGGCCCTCGGTGCCACAGGTTTTAGGTTCGAATTCGGCCGTACTATGGATATTTGTAGTGGTTTGTAATCACTTTAAAACGTAGGTCCTAGTCTAAATTGATTGTAGAGCTTTGGGACGTGGGTTGCCAACCCTACCTAGTTAAAAAAGATAGCATGTCCTGCCTAGAAATGTATGTAGCACACAGCCTTAGCCCGTCAATGGGGCAGTTGCACCAATGAAGAAAAGGGAAGAAGTCATAATAAAAGATTCTGTTTTATAGGAAGCATAATAATTATAGACATATTTTTATGGAGAAAAATTAATCTTATACTTCAAATTGCAATTCAACGCATAATTACCCCAAATTTGGTGGAAATTAAATAGAGAGTTGAATAATAAATGGTTTATTTTTAAATGTTATTAAATCAATTGATTTTTAGCAGTAGTTGTACATGTGTATGATAAAATGAGTCATAGTTTTGAGTGTGACGTTTGTTTTTATAGAAAGATTTATATTTGTATTATTATTTTTTATAGAGAATTAACAAGGTTGTGTTTTGTAGGGAGCCTAATATTTTTATAGCTTTTAATCTATCTCATATTTAAATTGCAAATTATTCGTATGGTAATTATTTTTATTTATAAAAACAAACAACTTAGTAAGCGCAAAATTTAAAAACAAATATCTTTTTTGCCCCCACATACCAAAAAAAGATAACCAATATCCTAATTTTAGTAATCTCTTTTAAGATGCATTTTTACAATTAAAGGGTTTTATTCATCCATAGGTAAAGCTAATAAAAAAAAATAACTAAATGATAATGAATCTCTTACTAAATGATAAAACTATGTCTTTTATAGAATTGAATTAGAAAAAGGCTTAAAAAACAATAATAAAAATAACTAAATTATAAAGATTCTAACTAAATAATAAAAATATGTATTTATAAGAATGAATTAGAAATGCGTATAAAACTAAATGGTAAACAACTCAATGATAAAAACCCTAATAAATGATAAAATATGTATGTTATAGATTTAGAAACAATTAAATGATAAAAAAATAACTAAATTATAAAAATACTAACTAAATGATAAAATATATATCTTTTGAGAATTGAATTAGAAATGCATATAAAAATTAAATGATAAAAATAACTAAATGATGAAAATCCTAACTAAATGAAAAATATGTCTTTTTATATAGAATTGAATTAGAAATGCGTATAGAAAGTAAATATGACAAAAATACTAACTAAATGAATAAAAAATATGTCTTTTATAATTGAATTAGAAAGGCTTAAAAAACTTAATGATAAAAATAACTAAAATTATAAAGATTCCTAACTAAATAATAAAAATATATTTTATGAATGAATTAAATGCGTATAAAACTAAATTATAAAAACTCAATGATTAACTAAATGATAAAATGTATGCAATATGTTATAATTGATACAAATTAAATGATAAAAATAACTAAAAATTATAAAAATACTAACTAAATGATAAAATATATCTTTTACAGAATTGAATTAGAAATGCATATAAAACTAAATGATAAAAATAAATAAAATGATGAAAAACCCTAACTAAATGAAAAATATGTCTTTTTGTAGAATTGAATTAAGAAATGCGTATAAAAGGAAGTAAAAATAAGCAAAAAAGAAAATACTAACTAAATGATAAAAATATGTCTTTTATAGAATTGAATTAGAAAGGCTTAAAACTTAATGATAAAAAATAACTAAATTATAAAGATTCTAACTAAATAATAAAAATATGTATTTTATAGAATGAATTAGAAATGCGTATAAAAACTAAATGGTAAAAACAACTCAATGATAAAAACCTAACTAAATGATAAAATATGTATGTTATAGGATTGAAACAATTAAATGATAAAAATAACTAAATTATAAAAATACTAACTAAATGATAAAATATATCTTTTTACAGAATTGAATTAGAAATGCATATAAAATTAAATGATAAAAATAACTAAATGATGAAAATCCTAACTAAATGAAAAATATGTCTTTTTATAGAATTGAATTAAAATGCGTATAAAAGTAAATGACAAAAATACTAACTAAATGATAAAAATATGTCTTTTATAGAATTGAATTAGAAAGGCTTAAAAACTTAATGATAAAATAACTAAATTATAAAAAGATTCTAACCAAATAATAAAAAATACTGTATTTTATAGAATGAATTAGAAATGCGTATAAAACTAAATGGTAAAAACAACTCAATGATAAAAACCCTAACTAAATGATAAAATATGTATGTTATAGGATTGAAACAACAAATTAAAAATGATAAAAATAACTAAATTATAAAAAATACTAACTTTAAATGATAAAACCGATATCTTTTACAGAATTGAATTAGAAATGCATATAAAACTAAATGATAAAAATAAATAAATGATGAAAATCCTAACTAAATGAAAAATATGTCTTTTGTAGAATTGAATTAGAAATGCGTATAAAAGTAAATGACAAAAATACTGAACTAAATGATAAAAATATGTCTTTTATAGAATTGAATTAAAGGCTTAAAAAACTTAATGATAAAAATAACTAAATTATAAAGATTCTAACTAAATAATAAAAATATGTATTTTATAGAATGAATTAAATGCGTATAAAAACTAAATGGTAAAACAACTCAATGAAAAAACCCTAACTAAATGATAAAAATATGTATGTTATAGGATTGAAACAATTAAAATGATAAAAATAACTGTAAATTTGATAAAAATACTAACTAAATGATAAAATATCTTTTACAGAATTGAATTAGAAATGCATATAAAATTAAATGATAAAAATAACTAAATGATGAAAAACCAACTAAATGAAAAATATGTCTTTTGTCTTTTTTGTAGGAATTGGAATTAGAAATGCGTATAAAAGTAAATGACAAAATACTAACTAAATGATAAAAATATGTCTTTTATAGAATTGAATTAGAAAGGCAAAAAACTTAATGATAAAAATAACAAATTATAAAAGATTCTAACTAAATAATAAAAATATATTTTATAGAATGAATTAAAATGCGTATAAAACTAAATGGAAAACAACTCAACCCTAACTAAATGATAAAATATGTATGTTATAGGATTGAAACAATTAAATGATAAAAATAACTAAATTATAAAAAATACTAACTAAATGATAAAAAATATATCTTTTACAGAATTGAATTAGAAATGCATATAAAATTAAAAATGATAAAAATAACTAAATGATGAAAATCCTAACTAAATGAAAAATATGTCTTTTTTTGTAGAATTGAATTAGAAATGCGTATAAAAGTAAATGACAAAAATACTAACTAAATGATAAAAATATGTCTTTTATAGAATTGAATTAGAAAGGCTTAAAAACTTAATGATAAAAATAACTAAATTATAAAGATTCTAACTAAATAATAAAAATATGTATTTTATAGAATGAATTAGAAATGCTGTATAAAACTAAATGGTAAAAACAACTCAATGATAAAAACCCTAACTAAATGATAAAATATGTATGTTATAGGATTGAAACAATTAAATGATAAAAATAACTAAATTATAAAAAATACTAACTAAATGATAAAATATATCTTTTACAGAATTGAATTAGAAATGCATATAAAACTAAATGATAAAAATAAATAAATGATGAAAATCCTAACTAAATGAAAAATATGTCTTTTATAGAATTGAATTAAAAATGCGTATAAAAGTAAATGACAAAAATACTAACTAAATGATAAAAATATAGAATTTTATAGGAATTGAATTAGAAAGGCTTAAAAACTTAATGATAAAAATAATTAAATTATAAAGATTCTAACTAAATGATAAAAATATGTATTTTATAGAATGAATTAGAAACGCGTATAAACTAAATGGTAAAAAAAACTCAATGATAAAACCTAACTAAATTATAAGATATGTATGTTATAGGATTGAAACAACTAAATGATAAAAATAACTAAATTATAAAAATCCTAACTAAATGATAAAATATGTCTTTTTTATAGAATTGAATTAGGAAAATGCGTATAAAAACTATATGATAAAATAATTAAATTATAAAGATTCTAACTAAATGATAAAAATATGTATTTTTATAGAATGAATTAGAAACGCGTATAAAAACTAAATGGTAAAAAAAAACTCAATGATTAAAACCCTAACTAAATTATAAGATATGTATGTTATAGGATTGAAACAACTAAATGATAAAAATAACTAAATTATAAAAATCCTAACTAAATTATAAAAATCCTAACTAAATGATAAAATATGTCTTTTATAGAATTGAATTAGAAATGCGTATAAAACTATATGATAAAATAATTAAATTATAAAGATTCTAACTAAATGATAAAAATATGTATTTTATAGAATGAATTAGAAACGCGTATAAAACTAAATTGTAAAAAAACTCAATGATAAAAACCCTAACTAAATTATAAGATATGTATGTTATAGGATTGAAACAACTAAATGATAAAAATAACTAAAATTATAAAAATCCTAACTAAATGATAAAATATGTCTTTTATAGAATTGAATTAGAAATGCGTATAAAACTATATGATAAAATAACAAAATGAAAAAGAGCCATAACTAAATGATAAAATATATCTTTTACAGAATTGAATTAGAAATGTATATAAAACTAAATGATAAAAAATAACTAAATGATAAAAATCCTAACTAAATGATAAAATAGGTCTTTTATAGAATTGAATAAGAAATGCTTACAAAACTATTTAAAGAAGAGCGAAGTAATAAAAGGATTAAAAACCGAAAACATTTTAAAGATATAATACTGAAAACAGTGTTTTTAACATTTATTTATGTTTGACAAAAAATAGTTATAGACATAGACATAGTTTGACGAAATATATCCCCTTTTGTAAGAATTGATTAAAGAAAGTAATTATCAATTATTAAACATTTTAGTCGCCTAATATCAGAAAAAAGAAAACATATACGAATCAAAAATAAATATAATTATTTATATTACATTTGAGTTATTTTTTAGAAATCTAGCAAAAGCAAAATGGAATTCATAATTTTTTTTTTTTGGTTAAAACGCATTTTATGTTTTCTAATTATAAAATGAAAAATAATCTTCTAATAAAAAATAAATATTTAGAATTAATATATTTTATTTCTGATTTAAGTTGACAGTATTAAAAAACAACATTGATATTTCACTTTAGGTGCAATATTCGTTAAGATTGCAATCTCTTTAAAAAAAAAAATGAAAAAAATATATTAATATAGTTTGAAAAAAGTTTTGATATTTTGAATTTTTTGATAATTTGCAGTTTTGTTAGTCATATAATAATATGACTAACAAAAAAACTGCAAACCCCAAGATATAAATCAGTTTAATAATATTTATTCCTTTAAATTTGCTTCATTTCTATATAGACTTTTTTTTTTAACCAAGAGATTTAAAAATAATTTTTACAAAATTTTGTTCCCAAAAAATATGAATAAATCATTTATAATGATATGCATTCATTAAAATAAAAGAGAGCCATAATAAAAAGTAAAAAAAAAAAAAAAAAGATTAAAAAATGAAATTAGGAAATAAAATTAATAGAAGTATAAAAGTACTGCATAGTTTTTAAATTATCTAATTAGTAGCAATTTAAATGATATGTAGTTAATTAATGAAAATTATTTGCAATTAATTTAATTAATACAATTTGAATATCATAAGGGTATGAGAAATTTAAAAGTAAATTAAATGCAAATACATTGAAGAATTTGTAATTACCAACATATTGCTTCATTATCAAAAAACAAAGAAACTACTTTTTATTAAGATTAATCATTTTCTTTATCTAATATTGAAGAATAAAATAAAAAAATATTTTTTAAGTTTTTTGTTGCCAATAGTAAAAATCTTTTTTATTACAAATGCAACTAATAAAATATAAATTTTTAATATCATTGAAAAATTTAGTTTCTAATTTAAATCTAATAAGACTTCTTGTTTACGAAATTCATTTCACAATTTTTTATTTTATTAACTTATAAATTCCGTAAAAATTCCTTAAAAATTTTCGTAAACAGTTTTTCAATTGGAAAAATAATTCATTTTGTGAAAATGTAACGTATGTAAATAAAGTATTTTATTTCTTACGTTACATAAAAATAAATTTTTTCTTAATTTAATATTATATTTTTCATACTTATATTAAACTTTTTACATTTACATTTTTTTTTTTTTTTTTTTATAACTTTTAATTCGCATTTTTAGAATTTAGTATTTGATGAAAATAATATAACAAAAACTCGTCTAGTTATAATTTTATCTTCGTAAAATTATTATAAAATTTTAATTTAAATAAAATTTCTTGCTGGTAAGACTAAATAAAAATATACTAAGAAAATTTGGTTTCTTAAAAACATTAGCTGATGTTTTTCCTTGAATTTTCCTATTCAATTAAGAAAAGTGTAAGCAGTTCTTTTTAACGGTTTTTTTATTATTATTATTATTTTGATATACATCTAATTCATCTTATGAAAAAAAGTTATTTTTACACTAAATGAATTGAGTGAAATTTTTTAAGTGAAAATTATACGAAGATGTCAACAAATTTAATAAATGCATTAGAAAGAGATTTGAAGAATAAAGTTCGCCTTAAATTAATTTCATAGTTCAAAATATAATTACTTATCTACAAAAGTTAGATGATTCCAGAAATTGAATTTATTTAATTATATTTTTGCAATACATTAGGCTGTAAATTATTTCGGATGACAAAATAAAAGGCATGCTTTCAGAAAAAGTTAAATTTAATAAAGTTCTAACATTATTATTGAATTACTAAGAAATTTATTGTACATTCAATTACTTAAATATTTTTAATATTCAGATTAGCTGGGCGTTTTATAAACTGAATTTTCTAGAATATTTGTAGTTTTGCAACTAATATAGCACCGTAATTCCTTTAAGATGATAATAGAATTACGATGCTACATTCATTATAATTCTGTTTAAATAAAAACGCACTTTTTTTGCGTTTCATTGTAAAAACAGAAAAACTTATATATTGTCGTATTTAAAGCTTTATATAAATGCTTTACAATGTATACAAACACACACATATATCTAATTATAATAAGTTTTTGCATTATTTTTGCTTTTGTTGCTGACATTCAGAACTGAAGGCCATCATAAAGATGTTGTGTGTACTGTTAAAGATGTTATGTAAAAAGCATTTCTGAGAACTGGTCTGTGACATTTTCGAACTACCATGGAGCACATTTTGAGGAAATCTGCTGACATAATCGTATTAAAAACTTTATGTCAGTGCTTACAATATATCCAAACACGCACACGCACACTCATATATATATATATATATATAAAGAGTATATATATAACTATATATATATATATATATACCGGTTCTATATATACCGGTATATTCAGCATGAATCATTATACTATATATATATATATATATATATGGCCATACCATGCTGATATGCCGGGTTCTCGTTAGATCACCGAAGTCAAGCATCATTGGGGCGCGGTCAGTACTTGGGTGGGTGACCACCTGGGAACACCGCGTGCCGTTGGCATTCACAAATTTGGGACCTGAATGGCCGAGTGTCTAGCGCTCTGGCGCTCGGTGCCACAGGTTTCGGGTTCGAATCCGGCGGTGCCATGGATGTTTGTAGTGGTTCGGAATCCACTTTAAGCCGTAGGTCCCGGTCTCCTATGACTGTAAGAGCGTCACGGAGCCAAAGTCGAGACTTCTACCACGGGTGCTCCATCACAACAGAAGCTGCTTCCTTCCTTCAATCATGAGTACGTATGGGCTCGTGGGCTTGGCCAGCCAAAGTGGGATAAGAAACAACAACATATATATATATATATATATATAATATTTTTCTCACAATAATTTTTATATTCCCCACGGTAAGACTAGTTTCTGACGTTCATAACTGAGGAGCTAGAAAGATGTTGTGTGTACAGATAAGTGGCATGTTAAGAAGATGGACATTTTCTGAACTACCACAGCACACATTGAAATCTACTGAAATACGTGTACACACACACACACACACACACACACACACACACATATATATATATATATATATATGTATAACGCTTTAGCATATATATATACGTATGTCTATCTATCTCTCTATATATATACATATATATATATATATATACCAGTATATCTATCTATCTATCCTATCTATATATATATATATATATATATATATGTATTTAGATATATATCTATATATCTATGTCACATATATATATATATATATATGTACAACCATAATACTTTCGCACAAGATTTTTATAATTATGGTAAAACTTAATTTTCACCCATATATGTTTCCTGTTTATTTGATTCCATTAATTTTTATCAATCAATTATTAAAAAATAATATACATTTTTTATAATTATATCTGAAACTTCAATAATTATATTTACGAGTTTTTGTAATTATGTAAATAAATTTTCATAATGATTACGTATATAAAATTTTGATTATTTGTCTTAAAAATGTTTGTAGTCATTTTTATAACTTCTATATTTATATTTAAAATAAGTATTTTATTATTTCAACAATTTTAACATGAACAATTAAACGATTTATGATTTTAAAAAATAATTTGTGATTAAAGTTAGCTCAACTTTTGACTTAAAAATTAACTTCAAAGCAGCAATACGTAAC
>BPLR01016301.1:0-57297 GCA_021605095.1 Caerostris extrusa | reverse complement strand
TCAAAATTCATTTGAAATAATTTATCTTTTTTTACCCCATCATAATAGTGTCATATTTTTACTTTATTTGTACCATCATCTAGTTTTATATATCAGAAGCTATAATAGTTTAAATATTTGTGATCTGAATAACTGCTATCATAAGATTTTAATATCCAATTTGACTTTCTTTTTTTTTTTTTTTTTATTCTATATTATATTTTTTGGCCATTTATCTTTGAGATTATTGACTAGTCAGTGTACTGAATAGCTTTTTATCTCTTTATTTAGGTAATTGATAAATACTATGAAAATCAGTTCTTTTTATCTTTTTTTTTTATCCTTGCATTGGATAACAAAAACATCTTAAACAAATATAAAAAATCGACTGAAAAATGTAACCTTTGTTTTACTGATAATTCTGAAATGTATATTTTCTTCTTAAGTTTCTGTGCCTTAAATTTATAACATTTTGTTGTGTAATCAGGGCATCAGAAAATGGTCTTTAAATTATTTAGTTAGCTTTTTATGGTTTGGATATGAAGCAGAATTTTATTGGTATATTATATGTCGAAGAAAAGGTATGAATTGTCTGCTAGGAATGGAAGTAAGAAATTACTGCAAGTTGAATACTGTTGTAGATTTCTTTTTGCCTCCGCTGATTAATATTCCAAGTGAATAACTTGTTCATAATGTAAAATTTTGTGCGTATTATTAATTCTATAAAACTGTCTATTGTATTGTGAAATATAATTGGTTTCTTTTTAAGTCAAGGATTTAATGAAATGATTTTCTTTTTGCAACATATTTCATAGATTTTTCTTAAATTTTCAATGTTTGAAAAATGAATTACCAAATGCATAAAAATTATAAAATATTTATAAATATTAAAATATTTTAGATAAAAGAATAATTAAAATCTTTTTGTGCAAATGTCACACATGTATAGCACTGATAATAATTCTTAACTTTATTAAAACTGCTCAAGTGGTGAATTTTCTTTAGAATTGAGAAGTAACAAAACTAATGATATTATACTTGATATTCTCTAGTATTATGCTAAGAAAATGTACCACTATTTACAATAATTTGTTTTCTATAGATTTTAAAATAACTTTTTAAATTTTTCTTTCAGGTGTTCGTTCCTGCATCCATCCATGTTAATGTATAAAGGTATAGTGTCAAATTCTTTTATTTAAATTGAAGGAAATGTATTCTTTAGAACTCAAACTGAACTGTATAAGGAAATAAAAAAACCACTACAACCATCCATGGCACCGCCTGGCTCGAATCAATTTATATTCTCCGAAAATTTCAACAGGGTGCTGTTTTGTTGTAATAAAGAAAAGTAAATAATAACTTTCTAACTTTAAAGTGACGTTAGCAATCGGAAATTATTTGTTTCAAGAATTCGTAACGAATATGCATTTCCACTCGATATCATAACGATGCAATTTTTTGTTTTACAGGACTCGCAGATGAATCCGTGTACCAAGGCTATTTCATATTGTCATGTTTCCAGCAAAAGCATGTTTGCACATGATAAATAGGAATTCGTGAAAGGCTTTCTTTTAGTAAATTTTTATTATGTTTATTATTATTGATTTATTTTTTTTTTTTGAGATACTAATTGCACCTTTTTACTTCTCAGATATCCGAAAGGAAGTCGCTGGCATTGAAAACGGAATCTCGGTTCTTGAAATAAACGTTCTGAGGGTCAAAAAGACAACTTCCGATGTTTGAATAACTAGCAAAGTATCACTTTATGATATTTTTTATCAACTTCGAAATGTCATTTTATGATGCTTTTAATTTCAAAAATTAGTGATGCATTTAATAACTTTGAAAGTTTTTGATGGTTTTTTTTTGTTTTTAATTTTGTCTGATGCAAAAATCTTTAAAGAAGTTAAAAATGAGTCAGAGTATTCATTATTAATTGAGTGATATGTACTTCAGGTGGGTCATTTAATTGAAAACACGATGCAATTCAGATACTGAAAGTGTAATTGACGTCTTTAAAATTGTATTCTTAATAATGAACCAAAATCAATTAAACATACCGAGATCTGTAAGAGCAGATTGTCAATTAGAAAAACAGAAAGTTTAATTGTCTTTATAATATTATTATATATCTATGAATTTATTTAACGTTTTGATTCTCATTTTGCAGTTCAAATTCTGATATTCATATATTTTAGCTATTTGACGTCTAATTATTTTATTCGTATATAAAAGTAGTTAATAATTGGATCGCATTAGTAAATCGAAACTACTTATAAAATTAATTATAGATTATGCTAGATGCAATTAAAGAAAATTTCTATGTTCAAACACGTGTTTATTATTTTGTCCCTAGATGGCGCACCACACGCAAAGAATCTTTGAATTTCGGACTGAAGAGAACAAGCAGCTTTTCCAGCGGTAAGTTATTTACTTGTTTCAGAAACTCCGATTCATAATTTTGGGCTCCTATATAGCGCATCTCTGGATAACGCTGAATCTGTGAGAAATCACACTGGACATATTTGTATATCTAAGCATGCGTATATTTTTCTTTTATAGCGTCTTTTTGAAATGACGAAGGAGAAAAGCGTGGAAATGGCGTATTTCATAGTATAACTTGTCCCATTGCGTTTGATCTTGTTATCTGGGCTTTACATGATGAGGGTAGTGTTTGGTGCTTGATATTAAATAGCAGCTAAATGGATTAAAAAGGCAACTTTGAACAATTTAATAATCACTATTTACAACTATTATTTCTAAATTCATATGAAATTCCAATTATATTAAACTCATCCTCAACAGCTCCAGGGTGGGCCTACTGGCACATTTCGAATCAGGAGATTTATTTCTTTTACGGAGTGTCAGCCCTACGCCCTACAGTCCCATTAGACCACGGCTTAAAGTGGATTCCGAACCACTGCAAACATCCATGGCACCTTCGGGACCTGCGGCACCAAGCGCTAGTCTATAAAACTGCCACTCTGACATTCTTTTTTGCTGAAAAAGAATACGTGCAGAGATTTGTGGGTGAGAGAAATTAAAATAATAAACGTGAACTAATAACTGAAATAATAACTTTTGTGAAATGAGTGTTTCCAGTGGTGCGTGTGCTTTGAAACTGGTGGTTCTTGTGTGGTGAAACTTTACTTTTTTTTTGCAGGACCCAACTGTGGCCCAACTCCCGCTCTCCAGATGTGCGTACACGAAAGTGCTGTCGGGTAATAATGCATTCTTCTTTATTGCGATACACACCTGTTTATTTGTTTTGTTTGTTATTCATATAATACAGATGTGGATACATAAAAAATTGCTGTTGTACACAATAAACAGTCTTTTTTATTATAATAAGCATGTATTTATTTATTTTGTTTGTTATTCATATAATACAGATGTGGATACATAAAAACTGCTGTTGTACACAATAAACACTCTTCTTTATTATAATAAGCATGTATTTATTTGTTTTGTTTGTTTATTCAAATAATCCACATGTATATACATAAAAAATTGCTGTTGTACACAATAAACACTCTTTTTTATATAATAAGCATGTATTTATTTGTTTTGTTTCTTATTCAAAGTTTAACAGCAAAAAATTTTTGTTCAGTTCAGTGATAAATTTATTATTTACTTTGCAAAAAAATTTTCACTATTTTACTAAATTTTTTTATACTTTTATATAAAAACCAATAAAAAATGGAATATTTATTTGATATTTGTGTAATAAAATAAACTTATTTATGATAGATAATAAGTTTAAATTTTATTTTACAAATCGCTAAAACAAATAATGTTTGTTTAAAAAGAATGCAAGCATATTTAGTTTTAAATAATTTTATTTCAATATTCTTTATCAAACAGTTTTTAATTATATTTAAAAGTTTAATAAATTATGTGTTTAGTCAGAATTTTGTTTATTTACTTCATATTTTATTAGCCTTACATGGGAATTCTTTTGAATGCATAGTGTTTTAATTTGTTTAGCTTTTATAATTACCACATGTTTGAGAAGTTAAATTATAAGTATTGTTACTATAATATCCAGACTTTTAATTTCACTACTTAAATTCATAAGCTCACAAAATGTAAAATTATTAACAAAAGTTTTTCAAGTTTATTAATTAATAAGTACTATAGTGCATTTAATTTACTACAAAAATTAATAATACAAAACAAAATTTATTAAAATTGTAAAATTTATTCTATTTCTTTTACTATTACAATAAATGGAATTATGTCTTGTCTTATCTTATTAGAAAAAAAATGAAGATAAATGACGATATTTTTTTTTTATTTGAAGAAATGCAGAATAATAATTTCCTCAGATGTAAGTTTATATCAGACAACTATGTTTTTAAAAATAAATCGTAATAATTTCACATTGTTACTAAAAGTAAAATATTACTTGCAAGCTTATTAGATTAATTAGAAAATATGAAGTATATTTTAAATATTCCACGTAAAAATATTTTATTATACACATGTTAGTAATATTTTTAATTTTTTAACATTATGACCCTAATTAAATGAACAGAAACATAATGATAAGAATGCTAATATTTTGAAAATAAAATGCATTTGCTTTAAAATATTAGTTTTATTTCAATAATCAAAAACTAAATTATTTTAAAAATTAAAACAAACGGTGGATATATTATTGAATTTTTAAAATTATTTCTGAATGATTCAGAAGTATTTTAAACAATAGTGCAATCATAATAAAACTTCTTAGAATTATAGAGTAAAAACCGCATACATGCACGAAAAACAACTGATAAGTAAATATAATTTAATTTTTTTTTAAAGTACGTAGAAAATATTTTGCTTACTTTTTGTCTGCTAACTCCATTTACAGCAAAGGGTGTATATTTAAGAAAATTGAGACAAAAATAAGAGGTTTTAGCGGTGAGTGCCATTATTTAAAGATAGTTTCGATGCGGTGCTTTCGAACTTCTGTGAAGAATCCTGCGGTAAGAAGGTCAAAAGATAGAGAGGACATCCCAGAGTTAACTTGGAGGCTGTTACCGACAGGGATGCATCATTTGGAAATTCAGCCAATCACAAAACGACTTCGATGCGCACTTAAGTTATATTCTGATCATTTGAATAGTAGAAGGTCATATTAAAGATAATGGATTTTATTTTAAAAAGAGAAAAAAATATAAGCAACATTTCAAACAGAAAGTTAAATAAAAAGTTGTTAAAAATTAAAGATTATAAGAAGAAGATTAAACACAAGTGCACCACTTTTTGTGAAAATGGGATTACAGAAATGAAAAGTTCAACCCACTTCTAACTTGATGAATCCATTTTTGTGTTATTTAAATAACACACGTCTTATGATCTAATTATTGTTTAGCGAATTAGCAAATGGGGAAAATTTAATAATTTCCCAAACATCACACAGAATTTAACAAGCTTTGATAACATACTTTGACATAATTAGGCAGCTATAAGGATATTTTCTACTTCAATATTAGTCCTTAACTCTCTCAATATTAGTCCTTATTTTACATAAAAATAGAAAAAATCATTAAAATCTAATCTTCAAACACAACAGGATACGTAAAGCCGTTATGTTTCAGTGAAAAACAAAAATATTAATTCAGTTTATGTTTTCTTAAGTATCTTAATATTTTTGAGTGTTAACCCATTACACACACACACACACACACATAACCCCAAATTCTTAGAATTAAATTTAGCTGATTTTCATTCAAATTTCCATGCAAAATTGAGAAAATTAAACTTCTATTCTAAACAAAAATAAATTTCGAAACTCAATTGAAATATTCAAAAATAAAGTATGTTTCTATGCTTTGGAAGTGATTGTACATATGGTTTGAATGAATGCACAAAAAATACTCTTTCATAAATAAATATAATTTTATTCAAAATTTACATAACTTTATGTACATATTTTGGTACGAATATGCGATTTATAAAGTGAATTATTCTGATTAAAATCAAAATTTGTATATAAATTTTGAAACAAATAATAAACTATTCATTCGTCTTCCTTCTTCAATCCCCTTAAATGCGATTTTTAATGAATCTTTCAGTAATTCATAAGTATGGTAAAGAATTCAAGTCATTTTTTGATTCACAACGAAAGGATTCTTTGATCATATCTGAAGCTTTCTCAGCAATCATGACAGTAGGTATATTTGTATTTCCACTTGTTATGTTAGGCATAATGGATGCATCCACCACTCTTAGATTACGTATACCTTTTACGCTGCAAATTAAAAAAATAAAATAATTATGTAATTGTCTAAATGAATTAAGTAATATAAGATAATAATACAGAATAATACAATTATACAAATAAATAAAAGTAATATTAATTCTTGAATTACTAATTCTAATCTTAATTCCATCGGCCCTCAAAGTAATCAAAAGTTTAAATTGATCAATTAAATTAAAATGAAAGAAAATAAATTTCATTTTAAGTTTTGTAAGTCATTTTTATAATTTTTACAAATAAAAAGTTTTTATAGTCATAAAAATTACGAGTATATAATTATTCAAAAACATTTGAGAAATATTGTTAATTAAGTATTAGCAAAAGTAATATACTATTGTATGATTATAAAAAATATTTTTATTTACTGAAACGCTAGTAAATTTTACACTAATATTCAAATTCTAATATAAGATGACACTTTTATGTTTACTCTTTAACTCATGACTTAACGTTATGATAGATGTGGTTCAATATGAAATTGAATCTAATTCACAACATTGAGATTTCTATGAAATTTTATTTACTTTAGTTTTTAGTATTTCTTTTTAATTCTACTTATATGGAAATAATAAAAAGAAATTAAGTCAATTTTAATTTTTTAATTCCTGGTATTTATTTTCTTAGATATTTCTTATTACCATCAGTAAAACTTCTTAACCTACTCATTCTAAAAATTTCTTGAGGAAAAGAAATGTAATTTTTGCTAATTTCTCGTAGTAGGTATCATTGACTATATATGTTTTTGTTGTTCTGATACAACTACCAATACAGAGACAGTTAATCTTTATGTCATACACAAGGGGCTGCACCGCTGTTACCCCTTTTAGCACTACACAGGGGACACGTGTAGCTTGAAAATATGATACGGACGCAAGTAACGCTACCCTTACAACGCTCTACGATCCTATTAGACGAGGACCTACGGTTTGAAGTATATTTCAAACCACTGCAAACCATCCAAGGCACCGCCGTTACTCGAACCCGAAAATCCTGGGGTACCCAGCGCCAGCCATTCATATTGTCATTACTAACATTAAAGCAGCCAATTATAATCGTAATTTTTATCTATGAATTAAGATGAGGAGGTTAAAGGGTTATATCCTCATTGGCACTCCGTAATCGGTACTCCATCTGCTAGTTGCCAGTCGGCCATCAAGTCCCAATGACTGTACATTATTTATAGCTTTTTCGCTTAACAATTATCATTATAATTAGTAAATTTTAAATTCAGTACTTTCCTTTCCCTCCTAAAAGGAAAAAAATTAAAACCTCTGTTACAGATTTAATAAAGATAAATAAAGATTTTTCAATATATTAATTTAAGAAAATTGTTTTTCTTTTCACTTACGGCGAAGTTTCCTTCGCCGTAAGTAGTAATAATAATATAAATTTAAAGTATAAAAGTAAAGTAAAAGATAAGATAAGTATAAAAATGATTTTGAAACTCTTTCCTTATTTTTTTTTTTTTTTTTGTTGCATACTAATGTTGGTAGATAATCAAATTCAAATAAAAAACAAAATCACTATCTCTGATATCAACTCTCCAAATGTTGTAAAGGATTTTATCTCCTCGTAAACGAAAGCAATGTTTCACACCACCACTTTAAGTGGCTAGAAAATCAAATGATGAAATAAATAAATGAAGAAATGTCTTTCATTATCCCATGAAAAGAAATATTGTAAATCTGAGAAGAGTAGATAATGCATTTTTATCGGAAACATATCATAAGTATAATCAGGATTCACTTTTACCAATGTAGATATTTCCATTTGCATCATCCAACTGATAGGAAAATTGATTGAATTTTATTTTTAAAAAAAAAATATGGGAAAGAGGTGTTTTTTTTTTCTCCATCTGTCTGTCTGAGAAAAGTCTAAAAATACGTTACAAGTACTCTTTGTTTAACAACCAGTTCTATTTTAAATGTATAAATTGTTGTAATGCGTTTAATTATAAAAATAAAACTGAATAATATTTGTCATTCATCTTGATGATTCAATTTATAACATATTATTATACTATTACATATTTACTACTTATTATTAATAAGTAATAAATAACAAGCAGAATCTTTCTGAGATACTAAAAGACATCTAGTGTAAAGCAACAAGAAATCGTGAAAGAATAACTGTTGTCAATCATACGATGTCACGAGTTTGTTTGCCTTAGAATAATACAAGCTATGTATTAAAATATTCGTTATAATCAAGGTATATTAATATTCGTTTTAATCCAGCATTAAAAAGAAAAATTCTCACGAATTTAATCGCGGTGTTCCGAAAAGGTTCAAATATGAGATACGAGTATACTTGGGGTAATCCATTAAAAAGTTAATCAACTTTGACATTACTCCTAACAGCCTGGTGGCCCCCTATGATATCACAGGCTTTACCTTCACATATCACAGATATCACATACCCTTTGATATCACAGATATCATCGCTCTGCCTTTTATATCACAGGCTTTACGTTCGAATCCTGACGGTGGCACCGGTTTTGTTAGTGGTTCGGAATCCACTTTAAACTGTACGTCACGGTCTGTTTAGCCCTCGTGTGCACAAGATGACCGTGGACCGACAAACCAAACCAATTGACATTACTCCTCCTTTTCTCTAGTGAGTGTAGCATATTAGGGCTCCGGTTTTATAGCATGGATAACAGCTATTTCTGCTATGCTTATTCAGCATGGCAAATTTAATTTTAATATAATTTGACTCATGACGAATAGCTATTCTTCTGCCAAATCAGTAGTTCTTGAGTTGGATGTCCAGTTATCAGTATGAACATCCGGTTTAAAGGCAGAAACGGACAAATTTGTTACTGGTTAGGAATGCTAGCTAGACAATGGCAGCGTGAAGCATTTTTAAAATACTTTTTTTTTCATTTCTTGAAGGATATCTTATTAAATCAAAAGAAACGCAAATATATGAACATGATAACACGAAATAAGAATTGCACAAAAAAACCCATCCAAAATTACCTTTCTCCCTTATTACACCACTGTGTTTGTCTCGGTCTGACATGGCCGATTGCCAATTTACATGTGATAGCTGTTCGTTCTATGTTATGCTTGCATTATTAGGAACTCACCGAAGTTGAGGATCTACAACTGTAGTGGGATCCCTCGGATCTCCCATCTTCACTGTCCCGGCTTGATGGTTACATGTCTGTATGATTGATTTTGCCATGCAGCGGAAGTATTTGTCATCGTCCCCAACGTAGTCATCGCATCCCGGATATATGCTGGAGAATGGCTTGGAGCCAATCTTCACCAAGGGTTCACTTGTAGCAATCTCCTTGCATTTCCTCATGCCTGTGAAAATAAATGTGAAGTTTTAGCTATTAATGGACACAAAATTGCACATAAGTACCAGAGAAAAGCAATCAACGCGATACTAAATCTTCAGTATATAAACTTGTTTTTCAATTCCTACTATTTGCTCACAATCTCCCTATATATATCTTGTTCAAATTTTCAATCTTTAATAAAATACTTCTTATTCATCCACTCAACTTCAATTACAATTTTTTTTTGAACTTGTAGTGGATGGCCCCTTGATGTTAATACAGTTATTTCAAATATTAATTCAGTAATTAAATTTAATTAATTAATTTTAGTTTTTTTTTTTTTTTAGATTTAAGTTGCATATATCTACCAATAGATGGCGCCAGATAAACTTAAAAAACATGAATGAAAATTATTTCTGCAACATAGTGAAAAAAAAAGTAGGAATTGACTAAAAAAAAAAAATTTTTTTTATTACTTGTTTCTAATAAATTCCCCAAATCTGAAAAAGTTTCATTTTCTGCAGACAGAAAAACCGGGTCAGATTTTCTGTTAATATTAAAATTTTAGTTGTAATGTTATTTTTCTTACCCGCAACTACAACCTCTAAATCATCAGGATGAGAAAAGTATTTCGGATCGATTATGGGAGGGTCATGAGGATCACTGGAGCGCAGGGCTACGTAACCTCTTCCTTTAGGTCTCAGAAGTGTTGAGAAGCACAGGTAGAAAGGCTTCTCTTTGTACGGTTCGTAAATAGCCTCATGGTACTGGAAAAAAAAAAAAAAAACCATGTATATAGATAGATACAACTGTAAAACAATAATGAGAATAAATCATGTAAAGTCTAAAGATAATTTGAAGTAATAATTACTAAAATAAAATTTGTCATGGAAGATTTTTTTTTTTTTTCAAAAATATTGATTTCATAGAGTAATAATAAAATAGAGCTTGTTGCTTGAAAGTTTGGGTAAATATCTCCTGTCCTTTTCGTACTAGAGTTGGCTTCTTTTCTCTAAAAACCCGTCCAAACGAAAGCACTCAAAGGGCGAGTGGCTTTTGCCCCGAGTGTCTCAGTCTGGTCGCGAAAACCCAGGTCATAAATAGGGTAACTCTAATGTACGGAAAAACCCGACTCTTGCTGAAGGGTTTGGTTTGGTTTGTTTGTCGCTCTACAGTCATTTTGTGCATACTTCAGGCTAATTAGACAGGGACCTACAGTTTAGCGTGGATACCGAATCACTCACAAACATTCATGCCACCGCCAGAATTCGAACCTGAAGCCTGTGGTACCAAACGCCAGACCGCTAGCCAATTGGCGCGGAGCGCGGACGAAACACATGGTGCAATTGGCGTATCAGTTACTGAGTTGCAGTGGGATTTTTAAGAACCACTAAACCTTCACATCTTAAATTAGTTAAAACTGTTAAACAGGTTTTTAGTGAGTTTGCGACAGATATGTGTTCCTCATGCGCTCTCACTTGGATGGGGTTTTAGAGGGGATTCCCCTTAAGTCATTTATGTTGTTGTGTTCTTTCTTATTTCACTTGGTAGTCATCTAGACCAAGCCCACGAACCCACATGGACTCATGGTTGAAAGGAAAGGGGGTAGCTTCTGTTGTGATGGAGCAGCCGTAGGTAGAAGTCATACTTGGCTCCGTGAAGCTCTACAGTCATGTGAGACCGGGACCTACAGCTTAAAGTTTATTCCGAACCACTACAAACATCCATGGCACCGCCCGGTCTCGAACCTGAAACCGGGGGCATCGAGTTCCAGACACGCGATCATCAGGCCCCTATCACAATTGGAAACAAGATATTCAATAGAAAGAATAAATGCAACACGACAAAACAGCCAAAAACTGACCAACTGCTCTTTTTCAACTCCAAATTGACGAAAAGGATAAAATAAAGCCAAAACTTCCGACGGAGACTTTTTATACCAGAAATTAATTTTTCCAAACATAATATGTTGCTATAGTAACTGCCCTCGCACAGACACGGCGGCGAGAAAAGCTATTGATGGGCATAAAGTACCTGCTAATTTTAAAAAATCTATCGTAAAACGTACGGATTTATTTAGTAAGCTAATTCCGCATACATCCCGATACCTAATGTAAAACATGAGTGAGAATTAGATTAATTACTTGGAGTGTGAAATTATTCAGAAATGAAATAAAAGTAACTTATCGATGAGAAATTCAAATTTTATTTAGCTGGATTTGAAACAATATGGATTCTTAATTTTATTATTATTATTATTATTATTACTTTCTGATTAAGAAAATCATAATATTTTTTTTATTACGAAGTCTTTTTTTTTTTTTAGCATGTCCCAAAACGAAATATTTCTGGGTGTAAAGTGTTTCTATCACAAAAACTCTTCCCTCTGCTGTGTCTTTGCAATGGCGGTTGCCTCGGAATGTATTATGGGAAATACTATTTATTTTCATTTATGTTGTTAATATAAATTAACGACTCATTTTAACTACTAAATTCAACACTTCTTAATTCTTTAATGTGTGTGAATTTTTTTAATATTATAAAACCAACAGCATAAATTTCATTGGTAACCATAGAATATGCTTTTCCAGAAACCTACCAAGTGAAATGCTTCATTTTTTGTGTTATATTTTCTGTATCCAACAATTGCATTAAAATATTAGGCAGAAAATTTAATTTTCTAATTCAATAGACTTATTTTTCTTCTTCATTTGCCTTCTTTCTTCAGCCCCATAGTGCGCTAAGGCCGTATGCCTACTGGCAGATTTCGAAACAGGAGATGTTTTCTTTTTACATAGTAGGGTTTTCAGCCCTATGCCGAACTCCCTACAATCATATTAGACCGGGACCTACGGTTTAAAATGGAATCCAAACCATTACAAACATCCATGGTACCGCCGGGACTCGAACCCGAAACCCGTGGTACCGAGAGCCAAAAATTCAATATCATCATCATTGGTGCAATGGCCCCATTGTGGGCCAAGACCTTCTGCCTACTGGCAGATTACGAGACGAGAGATGCTTTTCTTTTTACGGGGTAGGGTTGTCAGCCCTACGCCCATGCTCAAAATTTTTTTTTTTTTAGTTTCTTTTCTTAAGACTTTATATTAAAAAGGATATTATTTTTAAAAAAGATTAGTGGTTAGAAATTTTTAACCACAGTGAATAATGTTAATCAATTAAATAAAGGAAAAATTATTTATAATTATAAAAAGATTATAGAAATTCTTTTCAGAAAAGATGGATAAACAAATATAGTTTTGAGTGTATGATTTTGTTCATACTTAAAAATTAATAACTTTTTCATAAATATAATTCTGAAAAGATAGCAATTGTGCGAAACATTGATGTGTTTGTTAATCTACATATAATCTGTTGATCCATTTCTAAAATACGTATATTCTCCTTTAAAAATAACACTCTTTTATAATAAATTTTTTTGTCCGGTTTTTCAATATATAATAAAGAAGTATTCATCATTGTTTTGTTTTATTTAACAAGAAGAATTAACAAGAAGAATTAATTTAAGAAGTATTGCCGATAAAAAATTAATAAAATGGATGAATTAGAATTAAATTAATATATAGTGTATATATAATATCATATCTTATATGCATTGCCTGATATCATTGCAGCATATCATATCTTTAAGAGACTTGTGCGATATCATTTGCAAAATATTCTGTAATTATGTATCTAATTTCTACTAGTTGTGAATCTGAGCTGATAAGAAAACTGATTAAGATTACTGATAAGAAACCGCAGAGACCAGCTGAAACGTGCGTAACTACGGCAGCTTATCTACCCCCACCCGCTGCTACGATATACACTCGCAACTACTTTCACCTGTGTTCCCAATCACATTGTACTAGTTTACTCTTCGCCGGCCTAATCGCTTATATATATATATATATATTCAATGTAACCCTTTTTGGACAACGACCAAGGGGAAGACCGAAAAAGAGATGGGTCAACTGTTTAGACTCTGATTTTAATGTTACTAAGATCAAAAACTGGAGGTCCACGGCCAAGAGGAGAACCGCCTGGGTGGATCTTTTAAAGAAGGCTCAACAGGCTGTCAAGCCAGTTTTATGATATATATATATATATATATCACTACCCAGGAGGCACGTGTAGCTTGAAGATATGCTACGGAAGCGAGTAACACTACCCCCACAATGCTCTACGATCATATCAGACCAGGACCTACGGTTTAAAGTGGATTCGAACCACTGCAAACATCCATGGAACCGCCTGGACTTGAAAATCGAAAACCGGGTTTCGAAATGTGCTAAGTGCGCCAATGTGACAAATTTGAGCGAAATCTTACCTACTCGAAATGGATTTACCGCTCGTCAACCTGTTTCTATAGCAACCGCCATACTCTAGAAAAGGCGGGAAGAATTTTCGTAGTTGCATACCTGCCAACTCTCGCGATTTGTTCGGCAGACACCCAATTTCGATCCTTTCTCTTGAACTCCCTAATTGCATATAAACCCCCCTGAATTTTATCGAAAATCAGGAAATTCCCTTAAAAAGAAATTTTTGTAAAAAAAAAAAAAAAAAAAAAAAAAAGAGGAAGAATTTCGGGAAGCGATCTATGACGGGGGAAATAGAGAGTTTTTGCATACCGTATTTTTATCGTCCGATATTTCTTTCTCCCTAGCGCGCATGTTCATAGGAAACATTATTACAGATACGCATGCGCAATTTTCTATGAGCATGCGCTCTAGGGAGAAAAAAATATCGGACGATAAAAATACGATATGCAAAAACTCTCTAATATCTCATCCCAAAACTTAGTATAGTTCATGAAATGGTGCATGGCGGTTTATGGGTTAAGGAAAGTCTTGATGTGTTAATCGTTTTCCGCCTCGAAACCGAAACCTAAACAAACGCTTTCCCGAAATTCGCTCCTTCGCTTGCATGGGTTTTGTTTCGGATCGATTTCTATTTTTTGATGAGAGTGTGATTTTATGTTTAACCATGAGAGCTAAATAAAAAAGCCAACCTTACTCAGTTTAAAGAACGTTATGCAAAAGAATTTTCTTACATAATTAAGTCTAGGAGAGATACTTCATTTACTTTTTGTTCGGATTGTGGTACTGACATTAATGTAGCACAGGGCGGAAATGAGATATAACTACTCATACAAAGTCCATTAAACATCAACAGAACATTGTGGGTGAAAGTACAAATAATAATAATAATAATAATGTTTATTTAGCGTTAATGGGGAAAATAACAGCATTATGCCAATTGAATGCCTGTTTATTTCGTTTATAGTTGACCATAATGTATTTATAGTTAGCGCCAAAGCAATTTTTTACTTTTTTAAAAAGTTTTAGTGTAAATGTGTAATTTTAATTTAACAAATATTTGTGTGTAATTTTTAGTTTTTAAAAAATAATAATAATGCTTATTTAGCGCTAATGTTGAAAATAACAGCTTTATTCCCACTGAATGCCTATTTATTTTGTTTATAGTCGAACGTAATGTACTTATAGCTAGCGCCAAAACATTTTTTTTTTTACTTTATTAAAATTTTTAGTAAAAATGTGCTTATTTTGTAAAAACCCTATATAAATTAAAATTCTCTATACCAAAAATCTCCCGGATTTTCATTCCCAAAAGATGGTAGTAGGCATATTTTTTCAATTCCCTCTATTAGCTCACACTCTCCCTATATATATCTTGTTCAAATTTTCAATCGTTTATAAAATACTTTTTATTCATCCACTCAAGTTCAAATACATTTTTTTGAACTTGTAGTAGATGACACTTGATGTTGATACAGTTTTTTCAAATATTAATTCAGTAATTAAATTTAATTAGTTAATTAAAAATTTTTTTAGATTTAAGTTGCATATATCTAAAAATAGTTGGCGCCAGATAAACTTAAAAATGAATGAAAATTATTTATAAAGAACTTTCTGCAATAGAGTGAAAAAAAAAAAAGTAGGAATTGACTTTAAAAAATGTTTTTTTTTTATTACTTGTTTTTTTTTTTTTTAGAAAGTATAATCTAAATGAATTTGATCAAGGTTATTTATTATTAAGAGAAAAAATTTTTAAAAGTAATTTTCTTTTCATCTTACCGCCGAATTGATCATACATTTCTGCTTCATCACTTCGTGCGCTCCTTCCAAGAAATACAACTGATAGTCAGGCAAATCATTCTGTGATTCTGGGAATCCCTGACTCAGAAAAGCTATGTTAGACACACCAGTCACTGAAGTCAAAGGGCCTGAAAATGAAAAATATAGTAATATGTAAAATTATTGAAGCGCTTTTCTAAAGTCATTATTAAAGAAAGCGAAAAGTTAACATCCAAACTAATCTATTCCTTTTTTTAAACTTATTTTGTAGTGTTGTCGATTGTGAAGCTGGATTATAACTGGGTGTGGTGGGTAGAGACTTACTTGTTACAAGTTTGAAAACTCACAGCTTTATTTACACACACACACAGACATCACACACATACATAGAGATACACAGTCCAGTCACATTAATGTGACCACCTGTCTGCCTGTGCCACGCCGCTGACTTTGGATAGTGGCATTTTGACATGCACGGTATACTTTTAACACGGCGGCACGCGAACAGTTCACAAAATTAGCCGTTTCCGAAATGCTTCAACTGTTGTCCCGAAAGCCAATAATCATGCCCTTTTGGACGTCGGATAAATCGCTACGTTTCTGCATTACGCCAACGATTGAAATGCTTTCCGATGTTCTAGGACATCCTTTATATACACTCCACTACAATGTGCTACCACGTGCCTTTTGTGGTTATTTCACGTTGATATCGAAAGTAGGTGGTGGTCACATTAATGTGACTGTATAATATGTAACACATTTAAAGACAGATAATTCTACATTCGTGGAAGTATTCCCCTTCTAATCCAAAAACCTGATACTCAAGTTTGCGTGGGATGCGCGGAATATACTACCTCTACGGGTGAGAGTCTGTAGGTCAACAATTACACAGGATTGTGCTAAATATCTTTCCTCTACGGATGAAAGAGTATAAACTAAACGCTTCTCAACAGAAGCGCGTGATTGCACTGTACTAAACGTTTCTCGGTGGCAGCGCCGGTTGCGCTGTACTTCCTCTCGGGTGAGTTTCGAAGCCTATAGACCATTTCTCCTGAACACCACATGGGGCGCTTTTGTCAGTGCGTGGGAAGGAAACATAGTTGCATAGGAGGAAGTATGGTTACAATTTCTTATTTATACAGCTTCATTTTCTAATTTTAAAATTTTTCTTGAATAATGTTGAGAAAATTATTCATAAAATAGTAGTAACATCCAAAAAACTCACTTTATATATATTAAGTGTTAATAAATCTTCTAAAGAATTAGAGATATTTCGTAGATATAAAATGCTGTTATGATTACTTCCAGAGATGTGTTGGAGACGGGAGTCGAGTATTTTTTAAGAAGTCGGGAATAGGAGTCAGGAATCGATATAAAAATCCGAGTCTCGACTCTTTTTAAAAATAATTTTTATTTTTCCGCAATTTCAATAATATAACCAGTACCAAAAGACTGTTATTGCTTTAGTAGCAAACTAAGTAAGTGTTGTAAGTAAGTAAGTAACAACAAAAGAGGATCTTATAAGAACTGTACGACTGTGGAGGAAATAAAAATTCAATGTATTACGTAGTGTGCAGGTTGTGCACCTGGGTTGTAACTGGGTGGGGTTGGATTGAGATTTGAGTCACATTTTTGAGGACTCACAGCTTTATTTACAAACACTCACACTCATGAACACCACACACATGCAATATTTAGCACATTTAAAGACATATAATTATAGATTAGTGGAAGGATTCTACTTCTAAACCGAAAACTTGATACTCAGGTATGCGCGGGATGCGCGAAATATACTTCCTCTGCAGGTGAGAGTCCGTAGGCCACTAATACACAAGGTTGTGCTTTTTTTTAGGGGTGTTGGGGAGAGTAGGGTTTAGTATCTTGCTCAGCTTAGGAAATAAAAGAATTGGTGACAATTCATAAACAAAAAAGGTGAGACAACGATTAACTACAGAAAAGGAATTAGTGGCTATTATGCGAAAATGTGGGTACGTAACAATAGTTAATAGAATAACTGAATCTGTTAATTGAAGAGCAAAACAGGTGTAGTCGTTTTCACTTTTTCTTTTTTATGTAAGTACACAATAATGATAATTAAGAAATTTTTATTTTCACCACAATTTTTAAGAGCCACCGCTCTCGTTAAAAAAAAAAAAAAAAATTATAATACTCTTATGGAACTTGTAGCACATATATCAGCTATATCATCAGCGCTGGTTGAGCCATCTACATTACGTCAGCGCTGGCAGCGCCATCTACATTATGTCAGCGAGGGCTATGCCATCTATCGATGGTGACAAGAAAAATAATCTACTTATAAAAAATAGTCACATATATATTTTTTCGGATATAAGAATTAATAATTTATTGACAGCAAATCAAATCGAGGAAAATGAATCTTTTTTACGTAATCGTGTCAGGTTAATAAAGCATTGAAAACAAAGGATTTATACATGTAAATGCAATTAATTATTGAAATTCTGTTTTTATTAATTAAATTGTTATCAACGATAGGTTTGTTAAGGATAAGATTTTAATGACTTCACTTGTCACACTTAAAAATTCTTACCAGTCTTTGACATTATGTAATTCCACAGGTTAGCTTCTTTCCTAATTTTTGAGAAAAGAGCTCAATTTTATCGCCCAATTCGAATTCTGTCAGAACACCATATTGCTCTTGCAGATTTTGACCAACTGGAAGATCAGCCTTAACAGGGATCTAAAACATTGTAAATGTAATTTTACACGTTTAATATACCATTCATGTTTGTTCTAAGTATTTTTTGTGCAATTGATTATAGTATTATAAATTGAATGTTATTTTACTCGATTTGAAATTCGTATAAATTTTGAATCCATTAGAAAAAATTTGTTCTTAAATAATGTTAACTGGAACCGAAAGCAAGTAGATATTTTCTCATAAGAGCGTAAAATAATAATAGAAAATTAATTATTAAACATAATAGAAGAATGTAAAAATAAGATTAAATTTCAGTTTAAAAATAAAAGATACATTTATTATGAATAAAACATAATATTCTATCCATATCTCGGAAACGGACTTATCAGTTCTAGAATACCTATGTCGCAAATATACTCTGAAAACCTCCCCATATCCATTAATATTAAAATTACATTTATGCTATTGCATCATTAAAAAATATAAAATTATAAAATTTACAATAGTTAAAATTAAGAAAACATATAGGAAAAACTCCATAAATAAAAATCAAATGAAAATTAAATTTAATCAGGTACAATTAGGTATCCATATCTCTTAGGAATTTAAAATTTCTTGATATATTTATTATTTGTTCTTCACACAGGGAATACTATATTATTATATTTTATAATAGAAGTTTTTTAACGATGTATATGCGCGCAATAATTTTAGAGCATAAATCGAAGCCCAATAACAACATGAGCGGCTATTGTGCAGGAGGACCGAGATTAGAATCCGTTAGTCGACTTGTTATAGCTCCACTGCTTTCAGAAAAGAGTAGACTCGAGAGACATTGTGTAAAAGTTTCTCTCATTGATAGTCTGGCTGCCTGGTGGAATTTTTCTGTTTTTTTTTTCCTATAAGTAAATACGGGGCACTTACCCTTAAAATCCTATGGCAGGTCTTGTTCTCCCTCAACATTGGTCTCTGGGCCTTTCGTGGCCTATGTTAAGCTCACCAATGTTTCGCATTCAACTTTCTAAGCGATAGCTCTAAGTACGTTTAGTGTAGTAAAGAAAAGGAGAAATGTCAGCGATTCATCGTAGTCTATCAACTGAACATATCGATGTTCACTGCTTTCAGAAACGAGTAGACTCGACGGCGATTGTATAAAACGTCTCTCATTGAAGGACAGGCTGCCTGGTGCGTGTTTTCCTTTGACAGCAAATAGGGGTACAGTTACTCTTAAAAGTCATACCGGAAGGTATTTCCTCCCCTCATCATCTGTCTGTGGGCTGTTCATGGTCTATATGAAGCTCACCGATGTTCCACATTCACCACTCTAACTTCCAGAGAGCAGCATAGTCCTGGATATGGGGATGAAAAAAAAGAGAAGGATAATCGGCAGAGGTCTATCGTGGTCCATTCGTTGAACGCGCCGTTGTAGTGACTGCTTTCAGAAGCGAGTAGACTCGATGGCGATTGTGAAAAACATCTCATATCGATAATTAGTCTGCCTGATGTTAGTTTTTTGGGTTTTCTCCCATACAGCAAGTAAATGCGGGACAGTTCTCCCTCAAAGATCTCCATGAAAGCATTGTCTTCCCTCACCATCCGTCGTCAAAGGTGTTCGTGGTATACGTCAGTGGAAAACGAGGCCCACCGATATCCATTAAAAAATAAATGCTTTTGGGGTTGAATATTTTGATTGAAACCAATTAGAAAGCATTAATAAAACTGCATATTTGGAAATTTTGCATTTTTGTTTTCAAAATAATATGTTTTGTTAATATATGAAATTGTCCTTTTAGAAAACGGTATAAAACAAATGTGAGAAAAGAAAAACAAATGCAATTGAAGTTTAAAGTGCATTTTAATTTAATCGTACCTTGTGTTTTTTTAGTTCTTTTTTGGACCGATTCCAGACAACATGAGGAGTTTTGGCGTATTGATAGCTCCGGCTGACACAATGACTTCTTTTCGAGCCCTCACGTATCTTTTCCGTCCTCCCAGCTCGAATTCGACTCCTTTGGCTTCATTGTTTTCTATTACAATCTACAGAAAGAAGAAAAATTAAAGATATATACGTTTAAATACAGTAATATTCCATCTTTAATACTGTGTGTATAATCCATTGATATATTTTTTGTTGAAATTTCCACCAAAAAATTAACTTATTTTGCTACTAAAAAATGTTTCTTTTTTATTGCACCATCTCATTTACATCGAATTAATGTAAATGTGACAAATCTGATCAACATGATTTGTAAAGATTGCCATATTACAAATAACTTTCGTAATATGACAATCATTACAAAATCCGGTATCTTGTAGTATGTTTGAATTAAGGCATCCCGACGGTATCATGGATGTTTATAGGGGCTCGTAATCCACTTTAAAGCATTGGTCGCAGTTTAATATGACTGTAGAGCATTGGGCGTAGGAGTAACAACCCTACCCCGTAAAAAGGAAATATGTTCTGTCTCGAAATCAGCAAGTAGGCAGATGATCTTGGCTACCATGGTGCTGTTGCGCCATTGAAGAAGAAGATGAAGAATTCTAATATATTATACATTAATGAAAATTATGCATTATTCTGTTTTTATAGCTGACTTATAATCTGTATTATCTAAATGAAACTGCACAGAACATCCCATACCTTTGTTACAAATGCTTTAGCAACAATATCCAGGTTCTCCTTGTCACTATTTGGTACCAGATATGCTTTCGATGTACTACATCGTTGTCCATCTCATGCTGGCTTGTAAGTCATAGAAACCTAGAAAGTAAATGTTATTTTCTAATTACAAATCAATACCAAAAGTTTGAAAACCAAACATTAACGAAAAATTTATGGCGTACTGAATTAAATGTTACATAAGGCAAGGAAAAAACATTTTAAAACTTTGTTTTAAAACAAATAATATCCTTTCCTTCAATAAAAATGCCCTTTAATAATAATACCCTTTTCTTTTAATAAATTCAGAGTTCTTTGTGAATCAACTTCTTTACAATTTCAAAATTTGCTTTCCTCACTTCTTATTGAAGTAGATATTTTTTCAGCTCATGATCTATCTCCCATCGAAATGGAACAATTCGTGGTGTAATTTATATTCAATCTGTAGTTATTTCGACCTGTGAAAGGTCACACAGACATTCGCTAATTTCCTGAGTCTCATTATACATGATACAAAATATCTGCTATAAGATGTGAGTGATAGGATGTTCTCATTAGTACAAAACACTAATTGCATGTGATATAACAACCATAACACTGCCTTATTTGTTGTCAAAGTTCAATGTTAGGTTGTTATTATGTACTTTTCAAAAAACATAAATTCATCGCTCATTGGAAAGGAATATTACAACTTACTGTGGGAAAAATGCTACAACAGAAATAAGATTGGATGCTGAATATGAAATGCGCTTAGATATTTCACCCACAGAAATAGTTTTTAATATTTGTGTGAAAAAAGTACAATCTCATTTCAATCTTTTATACTAAAAAATTCAATATAATATTACTGAAATTATCAGCATATGCATTTAATTATATTTGAGATTGCTTAATTTTTAATTTGTGATGTTTATATTCATTTAATAAAATAATATTAAAATGAATTTTTTTCCCATATGTACCTTATATTTTTTGTGAATCTAATTTTTTTTTTACCGTAATTTGTTTCATTAAATTTTTAATACTTATAAAAGTTGAAGATGGTGGTTATAGAATAACAACTTGTTTTTTTGTTTTTCGTATTTAAAAGCTTTTAACAAATTTTACCAAACTAAAACTATTCACTTTACTTTATTAATAATATTCGTATTTAACTCTTTTAAATAAACTGGGGAGTTTTTTGAGGTTTAATAATGAAAATAACTGAAGGTTTAAAATAATTTTACTACCTTCTTGAGAACGGCCATTTGAATCAAGGAACTTGTAACCCATCCTGATTGCAGCTTCAATAACAGCATTTCTGAGTTCCGATCCGTATCTTGGTTTGGATACGGTAAGAGGACCTTTGATGCCATGATAACCTGAAACATTTTAACAAATTCAATTGCAATGTATTTAAAGCATTTAGTAATGCATACAAAATACTCTATTTGAGAATACATGTCGACATCAGTTATTATCAGACTCAGAACTAATCATTACAGAGGGGGAAGATTCTCCCAGACAAGACCAGGGAATACATCCCTTGCAGAAATTGCCCCAACGCTTTCCTAACACCTAAGCACATTCTAGAGTGGCCAGCACTCATTCCCATGTTTTGCAATTGGGTATGGGGCCAATCGAGGCCAACTTAAGAGAAGTCCTGTATAGCGAAGCGGCGCCATTGCTAGCGGCAACTATCGTGAAGACTTTTAACTTGGTCTAACTTTGATAATTATATTTAAATTCATGGACACGATAACAACAACAGAGAATACATGAAACAAAGTACGTATGTAAAGTCGGCGACCGATTGTGTGAAAAGTTGGCAAGAAGCCAAATCGGTTTGATTTGGTTTATCGCTCTACCATCATTTTGTGCACATTTTTGGGTTAATTAGACTGTGACCTACAGTTTATTGTGAATTCGGACCACTCCCAAACATCCATACCACCACCAGGATTCGAACCTGTAGCACGAAAGTCCAGAGCTCCAAATGGTCATCAGGTCGCAAACGTCAAGTCAGAGAAAGTCGTAATACGGAAGATAGGAAAGTTAGTATAAATTAGACATAATTTTTTTAATATATATTTTTAAAAATATATATTTTTTATTTTATAAAAAAAATATAAATATTGAAAATTCAGTCCAGTTTGGAAAAACATTCATAGAAAAATGTTAAATTAAAAAATACTATAAATATTCGTAGAAAAAACGTTAAATTAAAAAACTATAAACATTAATAGGAAAAAAAACGTTAAATTAAAGAACTAAGAAAGAATGGAATGACAAAAATTTTTTTCACCAACCATTGCTGGCGATTTCTGGGTCTGTGTTGTCTTCCATTTTCTTGAAGTATGGCAACACTTCTTCATAACTCCACCCAACAGCGCCTTCTGCCGCCCACTGATCAAAAATCTTTTCTGTTACCCCTAACAACTTGTAAACCGTTTATGATGGAGGAACCCCCAAAAGCCTTGCCAGCAGATAAAGTGATTGTCTGTAACAAAGACAACATAATAAAAAGTGTAATGCAAGTTAAAAGTTTTATTTCATTTGCAAACAATATTAGTAGTTAAAAACAGAAAATTGCTGATTTCCAATAAATGTCTTTTTATTTATTTGTAGCTTTCTAATTTATTTCCTTCCAACCATAGACTCATCAAAGCCATACCACCCATAGACCAATCATAGCCATACCACCCCCATAGACCAATCATAGCCATACCACCCATAAACCAATCATAGCTATCTATAAAGAAATTTAGAGTATAATGGATTTGTTAAAACAACATTTTTTTTTCTTGTATAATCGTCAACTTTTCTTATAAGAGGTTTTATTTGGAAAACATAAAAGACAAGATAAAATTGATTGACATTTAGATAAAATTGATCATGACTGTGATTGGTTATGCTTGGTTTATGGTTGGTATGCTATGATTGGCCTATAGTTGGTATGACCAAGATTTGTCTATGGTAGTATGGCTATAATTGGTCTATGGTATATTTACTCTAAATTTCTTTACTTACAAGATGTTTTCTAACTTACTCTATTAATCAGACCTTCTCCAGTGTGTTCTTGAGGCGTGGTTTGGAATGCCCAATCGATATCAGTCTTGGTGAAGTATTTACTTATCACGGGCAAATCCGTTAACTTCGGTGGTGAATCGCCAGCTTCGAGTAGCAGAGTAGTAGCACAGCTGTTTTCGGACAAACGCCCTGCAACCACCGATCCTCCAGAGCCTGCGCCAACTACAAGAAAAGAAGATCGAACAGTTTTCATCAAAACATCATTGCAGAAAAATAACACTATTGTTGTGTTTATGCACTACTGTTGCTATTGAGTTCTTTTCCATCAGACATTGTATTAGTAAGGTGTAATAGTACGGAAAAGTGCCTTTAGAAGGAATTCGGAAAATGAATTTTGGCCAGTTTTCACAGGACACTCAAAACATGATTTTATAGCGTTTCTTTTATAATAATTGAAAGTAGGATAAAATTGTTGTTGTTGATATTTTCGAGTGCTGACTGCTTTGGCATTAAATAATCGCCGCCAAACCGGTGAGAATGTAACAAATATACAGAGCTCTAGTTCGACCACTGGTGGTACGAAAAACTGATAAGCGACCAAGCTGGACGCATTCAAGCAAAGCGTGTTATGAGGGTGAAAGATATTTTCAGAAGGATGTAACAGAATAAAGTTCGACCACTTTTAGTGCGAAAAATTGGTAAGCGACCCAGTTGGAAACATTCATACAGAGCGGCGTTATGGGGAGAAAGGTATTTTCAGAAGGGTTTTTATTACAATAAAAATAATTTTAATTTTTAATAATTGCAATTTTAAGTTTAGCAACATGAAAGAAAAATTAGGTGACAAAATTTAATAACTATTAAACTTCTTCTATGCAAATTGCGTTGAGCCCCATATATCTGACTAGCACCCTAACAAATGATGGATTCCGTTTCCATCTTTAAACTGGATGTTTCCGTACCACATAATAGGTGATCGAACTATAATTAGGTTGCATTATGGAGGGTCTACTACACTGCTCCCACATTTTGCTACCGTAATTTGAAACGGATAACCATTGGGGAGGAGGCATCTCTAGAGCCTATCGCCCTGCTCCCGACCCTAAAAGAACCTTTTTTGGACCATGAATTTATCACTCGTACAGAAATGGATCTTTTGGTTTAGCTTCTTTTTCAGTTTTAATAATTCGATGAAATGATTAAAAGTTAAATAAAAAAATAAATATGTGCTTTATTGTCTATAAAAAATGCTAATAATAAATGTGAACAGGATATGATTTTCATAAAAGTGAACCTACTGCTAAAAAATTATCCATGTTTTATAATTATGTTATATTGTTATTTATCATGATTATCATGATAATTTATAATTATGTTATAATGCTATTTATCCTGATTATTTATAATTATCCATATTATAATGACTAATACCCTGGCGCTTTGTGCCACCAGGTTCGAGTCCCGGCAGTGCCATGGATGTTTGCAGTGGTTCGAAATCCACTTTAAACAGTAGGTCCTGGCCAAACATGAATGTAGAGTGTAGGGTTGACAATCCTTCCCCGTAAAAAAGATAACATATCTTGTCTAAATATCTACCAGACATCTATATAGCAGATGTCCTTGATCCACCATGAAGCTGCTGCACCATTAAAGAAGAAAAAAGAAGATGTTTTTATAACTTTGCAATTTTATTGGTCTAGGTGATGGAATTCTTTAGAACAGCCCGACATCCGAACACTTTGATATATGTATCTCTAAATGTGTGTGTGACTGTATGTTGGAATCAAAGATCAGAAGTATCTTCCATCCTCATCACTTTACTTCCATAAATCTTCGTGCGCATATACTTTAAAGCTGAAGCCCTTATGTTGTTGAGCTCTCCAGAGTTATTGAAACCAATCGACAATCTCACGCTCACATGATACATGATCCTACTCTCGCAAGTGATTGTGAGTCCACGTCCTTGATATATCTCCAAGTATCACTTCGAGATACATCAAGATTACTCTACTACACTCATGTCCATAAATTAAGGATACTGAAGTTCAGGCAAAGAAAGAGACAGAAGCAAAACAAAAAAGGCCTTTAAAGCGCTTGTGAACAATTTTACTTCTTTGCAACCATTCCTTATATACCCCTCTCTTACACTTTCGTCATTGTGACGTACTGCCCGCGCCATCTGGTGGTTTCCTGTAATTTGCATATTCTTCTTCAAGATGTGTGTGATCATTCTACAGGTGAAATTTTTATTTTAGAGTTCAATTTCTGTGTGATTCTGAATTATCCTTAATTTATGGACATGAGTGTATACCTAGATGTATACTAGATATTAGATGTACCCTACTATAGAGACCACTGTTCGAGACGTTATTATCTGAGAGAAAGGCTCAAAAGTTCCTTTTCTTTCTTTTAATTACTTACCCTGTGGAAGCACCCCCTTACATACTATCTGCTCTACTGGACACGATAACTCTCAATTTCTTGACAATTCTAGACTCCCAACTTACCAACAATGTAGTCATAGGAATCCTTGATGTCTGTCGTAGTTTCAGGAGCATGTCTCTGCGCAGCCATCGAAAGCAGCAAAATCGGCAGCAGATGCGAAGCAGCGTAGGGCGTCGTGTAGGTACACTCTGCTGTTATATTGTGGGGATCTCGTGTACCGGTGATTTTTGTCAGGTTTTTCACGGCTGATTCAATGAATGATTCTGGAATAACAAGAACATAATAAGTTTTTTTTATTTATTTCCAAAGGCAAGAAAAAAATGACAAACTTTTAAGGGATCAAGACAGTATAAACACATACAAGAAAAGAAAACAGTAAGGAAAAAAAGCCAATGTCTCATCAGCAAAGATCTAGCACTCCAATACCTTTTCACCTCAGAGTCCCCATGCAAGGCCGGGCATCCTGCTATAGGGTGTCTGTCCATGATCTCGTCTTTTCCATAGAGCGGTCAATTTGAATTATCAAAATGCTAATATGGTGTAGATAGCTCGCCAAACAGTCATGGCCCACTGCAAGTCGAAATTCCACGGCAGATTTTCACGAGAAAAACAGTAAACAGAGACAGTATTGTCCGAAATACCCTGCTCCAAAATGTTACATGGATGTTTGTAGTGTTTCGGAATCCACTTTAAACTGCAGGTCCCGGTCTGTTTAGCCCTCGTGTGCACAAGATGACCGTAGAGCGACAAACTAAACCAAACCAAAATGTTCAAAACACTCAAAACAAAACACTCCAACAATTATTGGAGTGTTGCTGCATGCAGATAGTAGAAGATCTTTTAGCCTTCTAGGACGTTACCAGGGTGCATCATGGAGAGATTGATCTGCTGTCGCCCCTTTGAACAGAATAAGTAAAAGGTATTTTTAAATTGATTGTATAACCTCAAAAAGCCCAAAGTCCATTATATTGTACATTTTTATTTTGCGTGTAGAAAACGAAATTACAGTTTTAAGCCTTAAACTCATGTAATCTGTTACAATGGACAGTCCTGCAGTGCCATCTATTGAGCAAAACATAGAAATTTTGGCGGGGTCCTTGTTCTACAAGCATTTGAAAGTGGCGAATAGAAAATAAAACATCATTGGCCCAAAAAATTGCACTATGTAATTTTAAATGCTTAAATTATAAAATTTTGTATTTTTACAGCTTGCATTTTTTTTTTTTTTTTTTTTTTTTTTTTTTGAGAGAAAAAAAAAAATGTATGTATTTTTAATGTCTTCAATATTGTCAGGGGGACTTGATACGTTAATTATAGTCACAAAATTGCATACTGAGAAATGTTTGTTTGAAATAAGACGTAACAAACATTGCTTAGTATGCAATTTTAAAACTATAATTAACATATCAAGTCCTACCGATATTCCATTTGCTTATAATATATTGTTCTGCTCAAAAATTATACTAGGCATGCCAAAAGATTTAATTTTCTTGTTTTTATTTATTTAATTCATTTTTGATAAAATATATTTCAATATATTGTTTTTGCAGTACAGTTTAGAGGTATTATCTCAAATTAGGAAAAAAAAATTATTTAAAATAGGATCTCGCTTCTCAAGAAGCTAATTTATTCGTTAAAAATTTTTTTTTTACATCAGTGAGCCCCATATCTCATTTAAGTACACACAGAACAGCCCTCTGACGGATGAAGAGAGGATAAAGACTTTTAAGAGCAAAGTGCCCTTCATTTGCTTGTTATAACATAGAAAACTTCCATTATGCAGCCAGACTGTCGATGCAACACGATTGCCTATATTGTTTTAATCAACGTCGAGTCTCTTTGTTTCTGGAAGTAGGGACAGCAACGAATACTGCCAACGGATTTCGAACCTGATGTCTCCAACACAAGTTCAAATAAGCCTGTCAAACTTTTCATAATAAAGATTTATTAGATTTATTAATAAATATACACAAATATATATATATATATATTGCCAATTGGAAAACTGTTGATTTAAAAGAGCTTAATAAAAAAATATTTAATTAAAATTTATTGAAAAAACAAGTAATTTTTAATTTCAAAACTTAAAAATTAGATCTGCGATACCTTATACGCCAATTCGTTGTGTTAAATTGTAATTTTCATAAGTTAATTTTAAATATTAATTCGTAAGAATGAATACAGAATGAAATATTATTAAGTCAAAATTATTAAATTATTAAAATAGAGACAATTTACTAGTTCCTAATTAGTTAAATTAATTATTTATTAAATGTACTGAAACAGAAAAATTCTAATATGTAATTTAAAATCTTAAAACTCTACAAAAGATTCTAAATGATTTATAATTTTTCTTCACAATCAGATTAAATTAAAATAAATAAAATTCGAATTTACTTATTTACTAAATGCAATAATTCAACTTGAACCAAACTTACGGCACATCCAAATTGAAATCTCATTTTTTCTAAAGAATCGATTAAAAATATATCGGTTATCTTACCTAGGACATAATGAATCGATTCCTTGAGATACTCTATGTTGTTAGAGCTACCATTCTGAGGAACCGTGGATAGCATCAAAAGTGGTAGCAAAGGAGAAGCAGCATATGAAGATTGGGAGAGATATCCTCCACTTAGATTCTGTTCAGATTCATTGTCATTTTTTGTAACTTAATCAATACAAAGTTCTAGAATATCAAAATAAATCAATTTTAAAAAATTTTAACTAGAACTTTTTAATATTTGTTTCACATTTACTAATTTAAAAGCTTACAGTATTAAAACACACACAATTATATCAAATATCAAACCGGATAACTATAATTACTAGGGAGTGAAACGACTTGTTTTATAGCTATATTTATATTATTCAATGAAATAATTTTTTAAAAACTTAAATACAGCCATGGCTAAAAAGTATGAGATATTCCTTGATAATTCAATATGAATAATTTCAAAATAAACTGAAAAAGATATTTTATAATTAATTTTTGATGAAAAATATGTAGAACTAGTCAACAAATATGAATTATCTTTGGACTTTATAGTAAAAAAAATCCACCAAGCATTCTCGCACGAACTATAAAGCCTGCACGTGGAGAGAAGAGAAAAATGTTTAAATATACTAGAGCCATCTCGAATTCGCACGACAACTCTACACAACTCTACAGCCACGTGCTAATAGAAAAAGAAAATTAAATAAATTGTACTCGAGATGTATGGCAACTGTAGAATGTTCCATCATTTCAAAAATTACATCTTAGTTGGTTGTAATTTAGGCTTCACGTTGTAGTGATTGCTTTGTTAGTTAGTAGTTTGGTTTGCTTTGTAGAAAATAAATGATATGTTTGTGTCAATGTATCCTGTCAATTATAACATTTCAATAATCACATTCACCTTATGTTCACCATTTTTCGGAAGCTAAAAATTCTACTTTCGTGAAAGCTTCAAAGTTGCAGATTTCACAGAATTTAGTTAACTTCTTCAACTGCGAATACACCCATATCCTGCCATAGTCTGTACTGTCAAGATCAACTATTTTTTTATTAAATACAAGAACTTTTATACTAATATTTTGCCATTTATAAAAATGCCTCCGATTTATGTCATTCCCTATTTTTCATGAAAACTGAATATTCGAATATTATTGAATACACATATAAGTTTAAATTGGAAGGTTCCGTAAATGTGTATAATGTCTATAAATGTCTCGATTAAGTCGAGACACTATCCGACAGTCTAAAATGTCACTCTTGTCAACGTGAATCCACTTCAATAATTTGATATATGGTATATTGCATTATGCATTTCAGATTAAAAACTAGTTCTATGTCACTGCTTTTTCATACGAATTTAAGATCATAATGCATTAACAAACTAATGGATGCACTTTTGACCTGATCTTAAAAATTTAATAGTTTTCCTACGTCAGTCAGTACGTTTTCCTACGTACAGCCCTATATTACTCTGCTGCCTTTCCTTTTATGGCAATTACACAATTCTAAGTTTTATATTTAGCTTATAGTCTCATTTGAAAAAAAAAAAAAAAAAAACAGTACCAATCACTTATAAGTTATTGGTAAATTGATACTTTTTAAGGTCTGGCATATTACTATAAACTTTTGCATATTTATAAAGCATCTTTACTCTATGTAAGGGAATCAAGACATTATATGCTCCTAATCTCTAATTCTATATCATAATACCATATATACTTGATAACTCATATATACCTATGCTTCCTTTGCTATTGCAGGAACAACACATTCTTAAGTTTTAAATAATCTGACTTGAAATGTACCAGTTCTTAACCCCAAACTATATATCCACTAACTCATAAATCCTTATGATTCCTTTTATATCTCGGGAATTACATATTCTAAGTTTTATATTTCACCTATAGTCTCACATGAAATGCACCAGTTGTACCACTCACTTAAAAATTATAGGAAAATGGTATTTTTCAAGGAGGGGTTTATTACTATAAATTTTTACAGGTCTTTAAATAATCGATATTCTTTGGAATTGAATCTAGACGAAGTTCACGGGAAAATTTGATTCATTAAAAATAAACCCTTTGTGTAATCCTCCACTGCAAAGTGCTTGTAGATTAAAGAATTTTTTTACCCTGAAAATATTGTTTTGTTTGTTGTAGCATACTCTTCTACTGGTCTTAAAAACCTTTCAGGTCAACTTTTGCAAATCTTTTTCTTACTGTATATTGAGTGCCCAATTATTTATAACTCAGGAGCCATCTAAAATGAAGTTTATCTTAAAATTCTTCAATCAAATAAATTTATTTACATTTTGAAGTTATCTTTTTTCCGGCAAATACTTTTCCTGTCGATATGCAAATGTGTCATTCTAAAAGCTTTCAAATGTATATTTCATATCTCAAATAAAATTTGTTTTGCAATCTTAACTTCAGATGTTCTCTGTTTGCGTAAAAAAAAATAAAAAAAATGCTTAAAATGCTTTAAAAATTACGAAAGGTTTCGAAAAAATGTTAAGATAACGTCATATTTAAACAAAACACGATAAAGAATCCTTTTTAAAATTAAGTTTGTTTCCCTATTCGAATAGATAAAGAAATAAAAGCATATTTTCTGTTGAATTCGTGAAAACAAATTGCAAACATATCAAAAAATAGTTTAAAAATCATCTGCAGAAAAGTGTCTATGCTTATTTTTTTTTTTCCGCAAAAGGTTGTAAAATTTTATCAATTCCAGAATAATTTCGAAATAGATGTATTTTTAGTGAATACCAAGGCTGTACCGTTATTGATTCTTTTACCACTTGGTAGACAAGCCCACGAACCTGTGTGCTCTCATAGTTGAGGAAAGGGGCAGCTTTTGTTGTGATGCAACACTCGTGGGTAGAAGCCTGACTGGTTCCGTGAGCTGATTTTTTTACAGGGTAGGGTTGTGAGCCCTACTCTCAACAGGCATATTAGACTGAGAGTTACGGCTTAAAGGGGATTCCGAACTATTACAAACTTTCATGGCACCGCCGGGACTCAAACCCGAAACCTGACACCGAGCGCCAGAGCGCTAGTCACATGGCCCTTCAGGCTGTGCAAAATGACAATATAATTTGAAAAATTATTATTCTTTAATATTTAATGAAACTAAAGACTTCTCAGGAAGAATGGCAGTGACCGCGGCCACTCTGGCCCGCGGTACCACAGCATTAGGGTTTGACACCCGGATGTATCATAGATGTTTGTAGTGTTCGGCATCCTCTTTAAACCGTAGGTATCGGTCTAACATGACTTGCACGAAGGGCTGACAACCTCCACCGTAAAAGCGAAAACATCCCATGTTTCGGAATCTAGAAGTCGACCATGGCTCAACACGGGGATGTTGCGTCATTGTAGAAGAAAAGACTTTTAACAGATGGGCTGAAATGTTCGTAGGCTAACACATAGATGGCGCTACTAGTATTGAATCCATAGGATTTTTAGCTAGCCCTAACCTTCAAAAGACACGTGTATAAAATTTGACACCTGTTGCACTATTAGTATGTGAGTTATAGCATTTTTAGTGAAGTTATAGCATTTTTAGTGTTCATCACGTGCGGTCCACTCGGTTGACTGTCGATTGGACTCTGGTGTGAAATGATGGAGCCATGTTCCATCAATGTCCCATATCGACGCAAAAATTTGGGCTTATTACGATTGAACAGCTCCAAACACTGCTTAGAATCCTCAATTCGTTGTTGTTTTTGGTCGATTGTGAGCTCGCGCGGCACCCACTTTGAACAGAGCTTTCGCATATCCAAATATTCATTCACAATATGTCAAACACGTTCCTTTGATATCTTTAGGGTGTCAGCTATCTCAATCAACTTCACTTTACTGTTATCAGAAATATTTTTGTGGACTTTTTTGATGTTTTCGTCGGTAACAGCCTCTTTGGGGCGTCCACTGCTTGCATCGTCCTCGGTGCTCAGTTCGCCTAGTTTAAATTTAGAAAAACACTTCTCTACGGTTGATTTTCCTGGTGCAAAGTCGAATAATGTTTATCAAGCCAAGTCTTGGCTTCAATAGTATTTTTTTTTTGCCAAAAAGCAATGCTTTATTAACACACGAAATTCCTTTTTATCCATTTTTTTCAAACTAACAAAGGTTGCTTCACTGAAAATGCTATAGCTCACATACTAATAGTGAAACTGCTGTCAAATTTATACATGTGTCTTTTTGAAGGTTAGTGCTAACTAAAAATCATATAGATTTAATACTAGTAGCACCATCAATGTGTCAGCCTATAAACTGTTCAGCCCACCTGTTATGTTTATAAAATGATTTTAATTTTTATACATTGTTTTAGTAAGGCTTTCTAGTTTAAGTATGAAAGAATCTATCGAAAAGGAGTACAAAATGTCGCCTTGGCTACTATTTAGCAATGCTTCAATATGAAATATTGGATACAGTTAAGTTTTTTGTTTAATTACGGATGATAAAGATATGCTAAAAACCGATAAGATTTTGATCTAGATTCTAATGATAGACACCGATATTGACTTGGTCTAGATTTTAATGTCAGTTAAACTTTTAACAATGGTAATTAAAAATTGTAAAAGCGTCAATTGAAACTAAGAGATGTTGATTAAATTAACAAAATTCTATTACTTTTTGCTCATTAATTTCTACTTAAATTAAAATAAAAACGAAACATTTATGCACTCTTTGTGAAAATTAAAAAAAAAAAACAATTCACAATTCGCGAACATGAGAATGCGTTGTAATGAGGTGATATAGTTTAATGATAGGTTATTTATATAATTGTATGTCATTCAGTGCTTGATTATTATTATATCAAATCCTATCTCATTACTTCTCATTATCTCTCATTTATTTGCAGTTTTTTCAATATGCTAAAAGCGAAAATATAGTTTAGTGTAGTAAACCTCGTTCATCCAAACTAATAAGCTTTAAAACAATAGGCTATATAAAGGAAATTTCAAGCCGGGGAATAATCAGATGATTTAAAATATGCTGATTATGCTTATGTATAGATAAAATTCTGAGATTTCCCGATTATAAATCATTCAATAAAGAATGAGATAATATTTTAAGAGTCCATAAACAACTTGATAACAAAATATTAACATTTTGCAGCTGATTAAAAATTATTTTCACTTTGTTTCAACATGCTTATCATGCTTATCAGCTTCAACATGCTTAGTAAAATTTAATTAATTTTTATTGTAGTGGTTTTAATTTAAAATATCTGTTTGATAAAAAAATAAATCATAAACTAAAAAGAAAATAAACAAAGCAACTTACACTGAAAATCTGAAATCTTCTTTTTGTGTAGTCGATGGATGATGCACCCAGAACATCACAAGCATAATTGAGTTGCGGAACATAAAACAACCAGCTAAGCAAATTATTTGCAAACGTCAGTTTCTCAGCATCATCAAGAATCTTCTTTCAGTTATGAAAACTTTAGATTTTAGTTTATTTTATTTTATTCGAGATTTGGTTTTCACAAGATTAAAATCAATCGATAATTCTCCCAACAGAATCTATTTAAACTTTTAGTTTTACCTTTGGTAATTATACCTATTATATTATCTGTAATCAGCTTTAGTAATAATGCCTATTTTATTTTATTTTTAAACCTTTAGTTTTGTACTTAGCATAATAAGAGCTATATTAATGAAAATACTGATGTAAATAGTGTTGTACGAGAAAAATAATTCATTTTCATTGTATTAATAATTATCATTATATATCAACAAAGACATGACAAAGAACAGATGAAATTCTGCATACAGATGCTACAAAGCTACATAACAACACTGTAAGTATCTGTATGTTACAATTTACAGCTGAAAATGTACATACAGATGTAGGAAATGTACAGGTGAAATGTATATACATATGCATGGAAATTTGCATACAGATACATGACAATGTTCAGATGAAACTCTACATACAAATGCTATAGATCTACAACGTACAGATGATAATATACATACAGATGCATGGCAACAGATGACAATCTATATGCAGATGTATGACGTACAAATGACAGTATACAGATTCATGACAATGAACAGATGGCAATATGCATACTGATGCATGACAACAGAGGACAATCTATATGCAGATAGGACAATATTCAGATGAAAATCTACATACAAATGCTACAAATCTACATGCAATGTACAGGTGAAAATCAATATACAGATGCTACAAATCTGCATACATTTTACAAAGGGAAATCTATATACAGATGTATGGCGATGTACAGATGGCAATCTACAGATTCATGACAATGTACAAATGCCGATATACATATAGATGCATGATAATGTACAGATGAAAATCTATATACAGATGCATGGTAATATACAGATGACAAAATATGCAGAAGTACGAAATTTACACTTTTGGCCGCCATATATATATTTTTTTTTTGTTACTGTTTTTATTTGTTAGATTTTTAAACCAAATTCACTAGTTAAATAATGAGCTCTAATACTTTTTATGTTAAGTTTGTAATTCACATTTGTTAAATAATATTAAATATAAAAATTATTATACAAATAATCCCTTATTATCTAAAAATTTAAAAATCTTTTTCTAGCGTTTGTTCGATTTTTCATAATAATTTATTTAATTTAAATATTTTTTTCAAAAAAGGCTCCTGTATCATTCCGCTGTATGATAATTCGGGTGCAAAAATTTGATTGTTCAAAAACAAAAATTTCTTAAGAATTTCTTTTCGATATTGAACCTGTTTTTGCTAAAATCCTTTCCAAGAAATTCTTTAAGAAATACTAAAACATGTTTGCTTTGCTAGATTTCCTGATAAGTATTATTTATTTATATGTGGTTTGAGTTTCATCAGTTTTATTTTTTGTTTAGCGTATGTGTTTATTTAGAGATGTCTGGGTTTTTTTATTAATAACATTTATTTATTTGTATAAATTTATTACATTGTTTAGTTTTGTTTATTTCTGTTATTTTTGTAATGAAACTTCAAATGAAAAGAAATTTCGCGGACATGGTAATTTCTTGTTGGGTAAAATTTGAAACTGTCAGTTAGAGCAAGGTTGTACATGCTGCATACCGTGTACGCGTACAATGCTTATCATGCCTTGTACAAAGTTTGTACATGTACAAGGGATGTTAAGAATTATTTCTTTTTGTACGTTTTTAATTTCCCCCTCAAAATGGTGGGGTTTTTTTCAAATCCATTTATGACGTCATCTATCTATTGACGTCATCATTCATCTATTATCTGTACTATCCGTTATCCATCTATACGTCTCATTCATCTATCGACGTCATCATTCATCTATTATCTGTACTATCCATTATCCCTCTATACGTCTCATCCATCTATTGACGTCATCATTCATCTATTATCTGTACTATCCATTATCCATCTATACGTCTCATCCATCTATTGACGTCATTATTCATCTATTATCTGTACTATCCGTTATCCATCTATACGTCTCATCCATCTATTGACGTCATCATTCATCTATTATCTGTACTATCCGTTATCCATCTATACGTCTCATCCATCTATTGACGTCACAGCTCTTAGAAATGAGGAGACTAAATGTTGTTAAAATAAAAATTAAATCGATAGTCAGATTGTTGGTGAGAGTTTTTCGGATTTTCTACTATACGACACCAAAATGTAGGGAAGTCACTCCTAATAGTCCTCCCAGAAGACAATGTCCTCGCTTATCTCCAACTATTTGTGGCATGCATCACTGGTGTACGAGACCACAGATGTTCAACAAAGAAATTTTTTTATGTAGAACAAAATTGCAGATATTATATAGATTAAACTCTTGAGCAATTATTAAGCTATTGCAACCCTGAGTTATACATGCTGGTTCGTAAAGCATTTAAAAAAAAAAAAATAAAAATGTATTTTCTTCCCATTTTTGTGACAGTTTTTATTTATTTATTTATTTTATTGTGCATGGGACAAAAATTAATATATTCTATGTTCTATCCAGTATCAGTCTGAAATGTTTTAATCTAGATGGAAAAGAAAGTATTTTTTCTGAATATCGTTAATGTCACACAAATTGATTGGATTTTTATGAAACACATGAAAATTTACGTACGTGAATATACTGTTGTGGCTTTGCTATGCTAATAAATGTGTTTCTTACAATTCCTTCTCTGTAATCATATTTTTCTATAATCTTTGTCCTTTATATACACTCATGTCCATAAATTAAGGACAATTCAGAATCACACAGAAATTGAACTCTAAAATAAAAATTTCACCAGTAGAATTATCACACACATCTTGAAGAAGAATATGCAAATTACAGGAAACCACCAGATGGCGCGGATAGTACGTCACAATGACGAGTGTAAGAGAGGGGTATATAAGGAATGGTGGCAAAGAAGTAAAATTGTTCACAAGCGCTTTAAAAAGCCTTTCAGTGCAATAACCGCATAGTTATGGCACAATGGAAGCATTTGGATGATTTTTACGTGGTAGAATTATCGGATGACTGGAATGTGGACGTACCCAGCTGGAAGTATCCGAGGAACTTGGAATCGCCCAGAGTGTCATCTCCAGGCTTTGGCAACGATTCCAAGATGATGGTAATGTGAGTAGATGTTACAGCACAGGTCGCCCCCGAGTTACAACGCCGAATGAGGACCGGTATTTACAAACGTAAGTTTCTCAGTATCATCAAGAATCTTCTTTCAGTTGTGAGAACTTTAGATTCTAGTTTATTTTATTTTATTCGGGATTTGATTTCTCACAAGATTAAAATCAATCGATAATTCACCCAAAAGAATACTAGTAAACTCGTATTATTATCTTTGGTAAAAATATTTATTATATTATCTGTAATCAGCTTTGGTAATAATGCCTATTTTACTTTTTAATTTTAATCTTTTAGTTTAATATTTAGCGTAATAAGAATGTTATTAATGAAAATATTGATCTAAATAGTATTGTAAGAGAAAATAATTCCTTTTCATTGTAATAATAATTATCGTCATATAACATCATTGTTAAATGAACAATATACATACAGATGCATGACAAAGAACAGAAGAAAATCTGCATGCAACATACAGATGCATGACAATGTATATATAGATGCATGACAATGCACAGATGAAAATCTACATATAAATGTATGGCAATGTACAAATGAAAATCTACATACAGATGCACGACAATTTACAGAGGAAAATCTACATACAGAAGCATGACAATGCACAGGTGAAAATCTGCCCACAGCTGCCTGACAATGTACGGATGAAAATCCACATAAAGATGCATGACAATGTACAGGTGAAAATTTACATGAATGCTAAAAATCTACATATCACGTACAGGTGAAAATTTACACACAGATGCATGACAATGTATAGATGACAATATACATACAGATACATGGCAATGAATAGATTTATAAACAGATAATATTCAGATGATATCTACATGCAATGTACAAACCTACATGCAATATACAGATAAAAATCTATATGCAGGTGATAAAAATCTAATATATTTGACAGATGAAAATCTATATACAGATGTATGACAATGTACACATGACATACATATATATGCATAACAATGTACAGAAGGCAATATACATACAGATGTATAGCGATGTACAGATAAAGATACACATACAGATGCATGACAATGCACAGATGAAAATCTACATATAAATGCATGGCAATGTACAGATGTATAATAATGTACAACTGATAATCTACATAAGATGTGCGTGGCGAGTGCATGCATGCGTTGTACAAGCAAAGTATGCAGAAGTACGACATTTACATTTTTGGTCTCCAGATATATCTTATTTGTTTTCGTTTTTCATTTAATAGATGTTTAAACGAAATTCACTAGTTAAATAATGAACTCTCGTATTTTTATGTTAATTTTTTAATCCACCTTTGTTGAATTATATTGAATATAAAAATTATTATGCAAAAAAATCCCTTATTATCTAAAAATTAAGAAAAATTAAATCTTTTTCTAGTTTGTGTTTGACTTTCATAATAATTTGTTTAATTTAAATGCATTTTCTCTCAAAAATGCACCCTTTTTCCTTTCAGCTATGTGATAAATCGGATGCAAAAATTTGATTGTTTCAAAACATTATGAAATTTCTTAAGAATTTCTTTTCAGCCTTAAATGTGGTTTTGCTGAAATGAATTCCATGAAATTTTTTAAGAAATACTGAAACCAATCCGATTTGCCAGACGGGCTGATAAGCATTATTTATTTTGATTATTTGGTTTTATTTTCATCTGTTTTTATTTTTATTTAAAGTATTTGTTTATTGAGATTTTAAGGTCTGGTTTTTTGCAATTCCTTCTACTAGCTCCCACTCTCCCTATATATATCTTGTTCTAATTTTCAATCGTTAACAAAATACTTTTTTTTTTTTATTCATCCACTCAAGGTTCAAATACATTTTTTTTAACTTGTAGTGGATGACACTGAATGTTAATACAGTTTTTTCAAATATTAATTCAGTAATTAAATTTAATTCATTAATTTTAGCTTTTTTTAGATTTAAGTTGCATATATCTCCCAATAGATGACGCCAGATAAACTTTAAAAAATGAATGAAAATTATTTATAAAGGACTTTCTGCAATAGAGTGAAAAAAAGTAGGAGTTGACTTTAAAAATTTTTTTTTTATATTAATTGTTTTTATTAATATCACTATAATAAATTTATTACATGTTTGGATTTATTTATTTCTGTTATTTTGTGTAATGAAACTTCAAATGAAAATAAATTTCGCGGATATGATAACTTCTTGTAGAGTAAAAATTTGAAACTGTCAGTTAGAACAAGAGCGTGCCTTGTACGTGTACATGCTTTACATGCCTTGTACAAAGCTGTACGTGTACAAGGGATGTTAAAAATTTTCTTTTGTAGGTTTTAATTTTCCCCCTCAAAATGATGGGGTTTTTTTTTCAAATCCATTTATGACGCCATCTATCTATTGACGTCATCATTCATCTATTATCTGTACTATCCATTATCCCTCTATACGTCTCATCCATCTATTGACGTCATCATTCATCTATTATCTGTACTGTCCGTTATCCATCTATACGTCTCATCCATCTATTGACATCATTCATCTATTTATTATCTGTACTATCCATTATCCATCTATACGTCTCATCTATCTATTGACGTCGTCTTTCATTTATCATCTGTACTATCCATTATCCATCTATACGTCTCATCTATCTATTGACGTCATCTTTCATTTATTATCTGTACTATCCATTATTCATCTATACGTCTCATCCATCTATTGACGTCATCATTCATCTATTTATTATCTGCACTATCCATTATCCATCTATACGTCTCATCCCTCTATTGACGTCATCATTCATCATTATCTGTACTATCCATTATCCATCTATACGTCTCATCTATCTATTGACGTCATCATTCATCTATTATCTGTACTATCCATTATCCATCTATACGTCTCATCTATTTATTGACGTCATCATTCATCTATTATCTGTACTATCCATTATCCATCTATACGTCTCATCCATCTATTGACGTCATCATTCATCATTATCTGTACTATCCATTATCCATCTATACGTCTCATCCCTCTATTGACGTCATCATTCATCTATTATCTGTACTATCCATTATCCATCTATTGACGTCACAGCTCTTAGAAATGAGGAGAATAAATGTTGTTAAAATAAAATTAAATCGATAATCAGATTGTTGGTGGCAGTTTTTCGAGTTTTCTACAATACGACACCAAAAGGGGGCGTAACTCCTAATAGTCATCCCAGAAGACAATGCCCTCACTTATCTCCGGCTGTTTGTGGCATGCATCGGTGGTGCACGAGACCACGGATGTTAAACAAAAAAAGAAATTTATTCATAGAGAACAAAATTGCAGATATTAAAAATATTAAGTTATTGACTGGAGCATTGTAACCCCTAATCATACATGCTGGTTCGTAAATTTTTTTTTAAAAATAAAATAAAGGTATTTTTTTCATTTGTGATAGTTTTTCAATTCCTTCTATTAGTTCACACTCTCCCTATATATATCTTGTTCAAATTTTCAATCGTTCATAAAATACTTTTATTCATCCACTCAAGTTCAAATACATTTTTTGGACTTGTAGTGGAGGACACTGGATGTTAATACAGTTTTTTCAAATATTAATTCATTAATTAAATTTAATTAATTAATTTTAGTTTTTTTTTAGATTTAAGTTGCCTATATCTACCAATAGATGGCGCCAGATAAACTTAAAAAAAAATGAATGAAAATTATTTATAAAAGACTTTCTGGAATATAGTGAAAAAAAGTAGGAATTGAATTTAAATTTTTTTTTTATATTACTTGTTTTATTGCACAAGGGACAAAAATTAATATAATCTATGTTCTACTCAGTATCAGTCTGAAATGTTTTTAATCTGGATGGCAAATAAGGGGGATTTTTTCTGAACACCCTTAATGCCACATAAACTAATTGAATTTATATGAAACACGTAAAATACATGAAAATTTGCGTATGTGAATTTACTTTTGTTGCCTAGTTATGCTGACTAATTGCCTCAGAATTAAATTATCTTATTCTTTGCCATTATTCAATATTTTTATTTTAAAAAAAAAGAACTTTCTTATTCCAAGGAATAGTCAATTATTTTTAATGATTAAATTAAAATATTACATTTTTTATTTTGTATTTAAATTACTTTATGCATAATATAGAGGATAATATTTAATAAAATACGATAAAATCGAATATTTACAACGTGATAAAAATTTATTTTTAAAAAAGATATCTAATCAATATAAAAGTTTTTTATGATAAAAAAAGCTTGAAACTGTTTTTTTAATCATTAAATTCTAACTAAGTAATTTAATTATATTTTATATAAATTATGTAGCTAACAGATACTTATTAACGTGGATGATACTTCGTTTATTTAGATAAGAAATCGTCGAACTTATGAATTTTTATTTCCATTTTAAAAAAAAAATTTAACCACTAAATATTTTTCAAAATAACTTTAGAGATTTCTTCCAGTCGACCTTGAAAAGATATCTCAGTTTTCAAGAAGATATCATTTTATACCACATTGCTTAGAGCTGATACAAATCAAGTGGATAAGTCAGAATAATTTATTCGGCCAGCCCGAAGGCACACGAAACATTCAAGCCCGAATTGGTCCACGTTACATGATATACATATAGAAGATTAAATTTTGGCGTTTCAACATACTTCTGCATTCCTCTATCTTCTTTTTAATTATTTTATAGGAAATATTTCAGTTTATTTTACCTATTTAAAAGAAAAAAATTGTTAATAATGATGAAGTTTTTTTCTGTTCAATTTCTAAAGCTGTGAAATGTAAAATTATTATCGAATAATGTCCATAATTATCGAATTATTTCGAGCGAAAGAACCAAATTTTCCATATAGTTTTTCCTTCAAAGGACATAAAATTATGATATTGATTGATACACCTCAGGATATTCAAATGGTATATCAAATACTTTTTAGTACATATACTTAGGACGCTTATTATTAATTTTCATTTCATAATATTATATTTAAATGCTATATCAAATATTTTTTTAGTATGCACACTTTATGTTATTATACGTCACTTTTTAGTATGGCGTTCATTATTAATTAACCTTTTATGATGTTATATTTAAATGGTATATCAAATATTTTTAGTATGTATACTTATGGCGTTTATTATTAAATTTCATTTTATGTTACATTTAAATGGTATTTCAAATATTTTTAGTATGTATACTTACGGCGTTTATTATTAATTTTCATTTTAAAATATTATATTTAAATGTTACATCAAATATTTTTAGTAGGGTATACTTAGGGCGTTTATTATTAATTATTATTTTACGATTTTACATTTAAGTGGCATATCAAATATTTTTAATATGATATACTTAGGGCGTTTGTTATTAATTATTTTATGTTATATTTAAATAATGTATCAAATATTTTTAGTACAGTATACTTAGAGCGTTTATTATTAATTTTCATTTTATAATGTTATATTTAAATGGTATATAAAATATTTTTTTAGTATGGTATACTTTGGGCGTTTATTAATAATTTTCATTTTATAATGTCATGTTTAAATGGTATATCAAATATTTTTAGCATGATATACTTAGGGCGTTTATTATTAATTATCATTTTATAATGTTATCTGCAGGTCAAGAATGAACGTGATAAGACAACTTATTTTTATATATTAATATCACAATAACAATATTTAATCAAAAAAAAAAATTTTAACTCAGTTCCTTAACAAAAAACAAATTTTGTGTGGCAATTTTTAAGCGTAAAATAAGTTATTTTTTATAAAGAATATTTTTAGATAATACAAATTAAAATATAACTTGAATAAATGTGTTAATAATTATAATAAATACAACATTATAACAACTTATCGAATGATATTGTAGATCATGGCGATCAAAAACTTACGGCATTCTGTTTCTGTCATTCATTAATGATCTTATATCAAAATATACAACTCAAGCGAGCTATACCTTTCCTATTTCTTAGAAAATATTACTTTGGAAACAAAAAAGGAATCCTGCAATTTCTTACGATCCAACGACTGAAAATAGCATTGCTGTTGATGTATATTGTTGTTTGTTGTTTTTACAAAACATGATTTTATTTGAAAATTCAATTTATCTTGTCCAAAAAAAAAATAGCAAAAACCAAAATTTTAATTTATAAGGGAAAAATTATATCAAATAACAGTTGTGCAATAAAGATATATAGTATTGACCAATAACTAAAAATAGAATAGCTATAGAAATTATTTTTTTATCTTATATGAATTTGATGTATGGTGTTGTTTCTTAATAACAAAAAAAAGAAAAAGAAAAAAAAAAAAATACTTTTATTTAAAACTTATTTATCTCATTTTATGTCACAAATTTATAACACAAAGGTTGCAACCACCTAAATAGCGAAACTAACTTCCCCACCTAAATAGTAAACAGCAAATAATAAAATTAAAGATGGAGGAAATTATGCAAGTAGAAAAATAAACAAATTCTCAACGAAAGTTTTATTTGCTTTTAATGTTTTATTTATTTATTTATTTTAATATTTAATAACTGTAAGCTATTTATAAAACAACAAGAATACAGAATTCAAGAACAATATAAAAGAACAAGAATTCAACAAAAAAAAGGTTTAGCAATTATTTTATTTTTTTTTATTTCATACAGATTTTTAAATGCTACATGTAATATAACATCAATAGTCTGCCATAAAAGCATGCAAATCATTGTCATCTTTGCACTGGATATCTTCTTTGATTATGTCCGAGGCCTTTTCGGCAACCATCATGGTTGGCACGTTGGTGTTACCACCTGGGATACCTGGCATCACTGATGCGTCGACCACTCTTAAATTTCGAACCACCTTCACCCTGAAATGATTTGAATCGCACAAAACAATCAATTATCACTGTTTACTGATGCAATGAAAGGTAAAGTATGCACTTAATATTCTTTTATATTAGGAAAACTCACTGAATGTGATGTTACTATAACAACGATAAAGAGATTTTTGTTAGAAAAAATCGAATACTACTGTGCCCAATAAGTAAGACCAATTATTTTCTTCTTTCAAAAACTCTTTTATTTATTCTTCCACATTTATTTCTTCGCCTTCAAAGTAATCCCCTCCGGACACAATGCACTAATGCCAACTTTTTCCAATCCTCAATGCATGCTAAAATGTCATCGGCAGGGATGGCCTTCAAAGCGCGTTGCATCTCTTCAATCGACTCAAAACGGTGTCTCCAGAGGGGTCCTTTGAGTTTAGGGAATAGCCAGAAGTCGCACGATGCTAAATCAGGTGAATACGGTGGTTATGGAACGATATGGGTTTCATTTTTTCGCGAAATTTATAGTACCGAATTTTTAAATTTAAATTATTTTATTTTTAATTTTAAACTTTTTATTTTTTTCTTATTTTTATTTATTCTTAGTATTTTTAATTTTTGAGAGTACCATTTTTTTAAATTTTTGGAAACGTTATCATATGCTAACATTAAGCAGCCAATTATTAATTGTAAATTTATATATTAATTAAAATGAAGGGTTTAAGGGGTCTATCCCTATTGGTAATCCGTAATCGGTATGCCAGTTGCCAGATAGAAAAAATATAAAATTTATATATTCGAAAAGGATAATTGTTCAAGTCATCATTAAATCCAAGTCAAAACCAATTTAGAAACCATTCTCGGATGACATTACTTCTCTGAATAAGTAGTAAGTTAGATCATAACTATGATTTGCTTGGCATTGTTAAAAAGATTATTTTTCATTGAGTGATTTAGAATCACATTTGATTTCGAATGTCAAACTTATTAACGATTTCAGACCATTTTATTCACAATTGGCAAAATTTCTTTTCTATACTTCCTTTTACTAAAAATAACTATTTTTCTTTAAAAAAAATATTGCCAAAGAAGTTTTAAATGAAGTACAATTTTAAATCAAAAATCATTTTGTAAGACTACCAAAATTAGATACGTATTTATTGTTCTTTAATACTGAGGATTTTATACGATATCGTGATATTAATTTAATTCTAATTTTCTAGCCTTTTCTTCTAATTTTTGTCTTATATTCAAATCGATATTTGATAAATTAACTTAATTTTTTATTTATAAATAGTTGGTAATCAACCTAATCTTTAAGGCATAGCAATTTAATTCATTCAACTGTACTGCCAAGTCGGACGAATCCTGCCAAATAGGAGAAAAAAGGCATAGAAAAAAGAGCTTAATTTTTAAAAGAATCATATAAATTATTTACATAATTAAAATTTTAAATTACATAATAACAAAAGAAAAAAATTAATTATTATTAATCAATTGATGTTTCTGCTGGTTCTCCGTAGTAGAGACCGGCGATGGAGTTCCTTGATGTAACTGCCGTTTTATGTGTCCCCTGTGCATTGCATAATGGTTATCTGGCCAAAGGAACCTATTTAAATTAACATTTTTTTAGTTAGTTTTGTTAGTGTCACATTCACTCGGAAGTTCGATATCATTGCAGTCGCTGCTTTTAGAAACAAGGAGACTCGAGGGCGATTGCAACAAAGCGTCATGTATCGATATTCAGGGTGCTTGGTGAGATGTTTTAGAACAGAGGTAGGTGACGAGGATAAGAATTTACCTCCCATAGGGAGTATTAGCAAATGCAGCGATTGCAAAGTTGACAGAAATAACGATAGCTTTATTAGAGGTTAAAATGGATAGAGGGTTCTTACAGTAGAAATTATAATTAGGGATGTATCAATTTTGAGTAGGTTTGAGAAAATTTTTGCACCACAAGAATATCGGATAGATGCGAGTGGATGAAATTTTTTAAATCTGCAAATAAGGCAATATGCATTCCAGTAACAAACGTATATTGCGATTAAGTGTACAAAGATTATGGAGTGTTTGTGTGGGTAACTCTATTAAGGATTAAAATGACTTTATATTCTCCATTTATTTTTAGTTTGAAATGGGATGTTCTACACCGTCTTTACGGGTAAAAAAAGATGAATAAATTCACGTAGAATTCTTTTGTATGTTCTCATTAAAGAATTATTTTGAGAGCTCTGGATGGAATTGCCATTAGCCCTTTTTTTTTTTTTAAATTATCTACTGTGCGACTGGTTCCATTTGTACAAAAACTCGTCGGTGCAGTTCTGGTTAATATTATTATTTGCGTTTTATTTTCTTCATAAATGACAAACAGCAATTGTAAATAATTTATATAAATAAAAATAAAATAAATATAATAATATTATAAAAAGATGATTGAATAATCACAAATGAAACAGCAGCAATATAAATAGAAAATGACTAAAATGACAAGAAGAAAATTCCAGCAAGGGAAATATCAATTACAATTTTAAAAATGCTCTCATAGCACGCCATTTGTTTTTCCCTCGCTCTATTCAAGCTGACAAATGCAATTTTTTTTGTTCCACTCACTTGTAGCGCGCATGCGCAATTCTGTCAAAGACAAAACAGTGTACATGTAATTGAGCTTTTCTAAAAGTGGAAACCTTTGCCCTTCTGGTCTGTTCGAATGTATTCAATTAAAAGGATTTCTTCGTATTAAAAAAAGGATTCAGTTACGTATTATTATTATTCAATTCCTTCTATTAGCTCACACTCTCCCTATATATATCTTGTTCAAATTTTCAATCGTTCATAAAATACTTTTTATTCATCCACTCAAGTTCGAGTACATTTTTTTGAACTTGTAGTGGATGTTTTTCAAATATGAATTCAGTAATTAAATTTAATTAATTAATTTTAGTTTTTTTAGATTTAAGTTGCATATATCTACCAATAGATGGCACCAGATAAACATAAAAATGAATGTAAATAATATTTTGACATCCCATTTTTTTCCGAATAATAATTCGATTATTTTTAAAATCCATAAAATATGATTATTTTAATATGTATTAAATACAATTGAACAAATTTAAAGGAAAGGGATGAGATGACAGGATTTTATAGTATTCGCGAAGAAAGATTTTTCGCGCATATATAACAAAATATTGAAAAAAAAAAAAAAAACCGAACACAAAATACTATTGGGAAAAAAAAAAAAAGATAAGAAAATGTTTTTATTTTCTTTAAATATTTACTTCAGCCATGGATTTCTCTTTTTTTTTTTTCAAAAAGAGCATTAATATTTAATGTCCGATTAAAATTAAAACTGAATTCGAATCAATTTAAAAAGATTTTCCAATAAAAAAGGAATAAAAATAACGAGCAAGTATAAAAAAAATAAATCTATAACAAAAAGATTATTGTATAACCGCAAAGGAAACACAGCGGTAATATAAACACAAAATGAGTAAAATAAAAAGAATAAATTCCAACAAAAAAAATATCAATTGCACTGTTTTAAAAATGCATTCTCTCTCATAGCACGCCATTTTGTTTCCTCACGTGATTCAAGCTGACGAATAGAATTCTCCTGTAGCGCGCATGCGCCATTCTATCAAATTCAAAACAATGTACGTTGAGCTTCGAAAAGTGGGAACATTTGACGCTTCTCGTCTGTTTCTTGTTGTTCGAATGCACTCAATTAAAACCGACTTCTTCCCATCACAAGGCTTTTATTGTTATTATTTCTGGTTATTCTGTTTCAATCCAAAAGGCGAAATGAAGGAGGACAACTTGGTTCCTTTCGATATTAAACGTTAAAATTACCTTTTTTTATTGAATCAATATTTAAATAGGCCATCAAATTACAAAAAAAAAAAAATGTATAAATCGTACACGAGACCCGATGATGTTAAAGAAAAAAATTAATTAAAAAAGGTCAGTTCATTCATGCAGCCACTGCTTCGATAGCATGTAGAAAGCATCTCGCATCGAGAATCAGGGAAAGGCATAAGGCTAGAAATTGTGAGGAAAAACCGCGAGCAGAAATAAGAAAATTTAAAATTTGAAAAGGAATCAAAAAAGGCAGTTTAGGACAGGGATGGGCGCACTCCTTCTATCCGGCCCACGGATACACTTTTAATTTGACGGTCCGGGGCAAAATATACATTCATATATTATATTTTTTTACTTTGATTCAATATTATTCCTTTTTACTCAAAGGATTTCTCTGTTTTTGTGCTCCAAAACATAAATCGACGAAAATAGCAAGCAGAGACAGCTTTCAATCGGTAAAATGTCAAAAGCGGAAGTTCTTTTTTAGATACAGTTGAAGACTGGCTCCAACAAGCGTTACCTCATTCTGTGGGAGCAGACATACGGGAATCCAATATAGGTGAATGAGACCTCACATGTGGCAAACTGCGCATTTTAAGCTCCAGCCAGCGGCTTTTTCTTTTGGCGCGAGTTCTGATATTATTGACTGCGTATGGAAAGATTGCGAACATAAATCATCATTGTGAATAAGGATGAAATTATTAAAAGTATAGCGCAGCTAGTGCTTGTTTAGGTTTTTTTTTTGGGGGGGGGGGGGCAAAATGGCTACAAAAAAAACCTAAAGTTCATTCAGAGTGCCGTGCTTTTAATGATGAATGGACCTGGAAATATTTTTTGTTACAGTTGTACAGGATAAACCAGCGTGTCTCATCGCAATTTCATTCATCTCATTAACATATTTAAATTGTGATACTTGTATATTGTTTTTAAAATTTTAGAAAAATTTATCTCGGCCCGGTAAACTTTTTTTTTTTTTTTCAATTTTTGGCCCGCGACCGAAAAAGTTTGCCCATTCCTGGTTTAGGAGGACAGAAGAGACTTTTAGAGTTATAAGCTCATTAAGAAACTCATTAAGCTCATTAACCAACAAAATGAAAGGAGAAACGTCATTGGATGTGGCTATCATTTGACCAGACAGCGGTCGGAATCTAAGCTTTGAAGAAATGCGCTGATAAATAATAGTATAAGCTCATTTATCTAATTAGGCATATAATTCCCAGGGGTACTTACGTATTAACGGTACCTTGGCGACAGACTTGGCGTTTTTTAAGTTCGCCAAACTAACAGCTACAGATTTGGCGGTTTTTAAGTGGCGCCAATAAAACAGCTGCAGATTTGCTGAGTTTTGACGCCATTTTGTAGTGCTACGAAAATGCGTATTTGGGATTTGCCAGAAACAGAACAAGATGCAATTTTATTTTTCAGGAGCGAAATATTTTACCAAAACAACGAAAATGTCCCAATTCCCATGACAGGAAACTTTATTTTGGTGAACGTAAATTTTGGAAATGCAATTTCAGTCAGTGTGTTTATCGTGTGGGACTTAGAAAACTCCGTTTGACTACTTTGTGTTTAAATAAAGTGTTTTTGACTAATTTGTGTTTAAATAAAGTGTTTTGAATTTTGAAATCGTTTTGGTTTTAAATGAAGTGTTTTATATATTTTATTATTTGGAATAAAAATATTTTGAAAGCGTTTTGATTTTAAATGAAGTGTTTCATATATATTTTATTATTTGGAACAAAAATTTTAAGTGTAGTTTGGCGCAACTTAAAAACCGCCAAATCTGTAGCTGCGGTTGGCGCGTGTGCTCTTTATTGGCGCAACTGTCGCCAAGGTACCGTTAATATGTAAGTACCTTCCCAGGTTACAGAGAAATGAAAAAACCAGAGTTTAAAGATGTCTAAAAGAAGAAAACTCTTTTCGAGTTCATTAAACTATAAAAATCCCGAACAAAAGGGAGGAAAATAAAAATAAACCGATAAAGAATAAAAAGAAATCTCTGGTGCATTTCCGAGACTCAAAAATTGTTCAAATAATTGAGGAGAGCGTATTTGAAAGCGAACAGTACAGTGAAAAACACAAGAGCCCAAAGGGTGTTCGAATAAACAAAGTGCCGACGGGTTGGAATTGGCGAAGGATTAGAGCTCAGGATTGCCTCTTTTGGAGCTCCATTTTGAAAGCAGGGATTCTTCCTAGCGCCTTGGGGTGTTTTGTAACCCACACACCAGGAGATGCCCACAGAGAAACAGACAGGAACTTTAGAGAGATAATTCAGGTTATGGCGATTATTAGAATTATTTTAATCCTCATTTACTCAATTAACCAGAAGTTGATGCATTTTTTTGTGTGTTATTGTTCTTAAACCTTAAAAGGAAAAATAAATTTGCACCGTAAATTAATTTTTTGTATAAGAGCACAATGCATCTAAACATAACGAAGGAGAATAACTTTCATCTTAAATATATATGTATACAAAGAGAGAGAGATCGACGACGATTTGACAGATTAACGGAGAACCTTGGTTGCTTAGCAACCTCTGTCTTCTGCTTTTTGAGTGAGGGAAATTTCTTAAGCTATAAGCCCATTGATTAGATAGAAAAAGTAATATAAGTATATTATTCATTTATTTAAAAATTAATTATTCGAAATTTTTATTAATTAATAAAAAAAATTAAAAATAAAAATAAAAAAAATTTCAAATCAAATTTTTTTTTTTTTTCAATCAAGAAAATAATAAATTTTAGCTCAACTAATGAAACTAATTTTAAATCTCAATTTGGCAACATTTGACAAGGCGGTATGGAAATCCCGCCAACCATCGTGAAAAGTTTCGGTTCGTGAAATTGGAACTTAAACAAATGGAGTTGGGCTTTTTGTATTCGAAAACGAGTCATTTTAAAAACGCATTGGACGTTCTCTCTCATATGCATGATTACATTAGAATGAGAATGATATTCTTTATTTCATCTCTGCCCCTGCAAAGACAAAGAGTGTCTTTCTGTGTTCATATGTTAGCAGATAAGAGGTAGGTACTTGAGACTTATAGATTTATCTGATGAATTTGTTTTAATATTAATATTCCATTCGCACTGTTCGTATAATTTTGAGAAACATTCAAAGCCTACATTCAGTGCATAAATTTCTCAGAAATCAAATAGGAATATCGAATAGGATGTTCTCGATGAAAAAATACTCTACGGTGTTAAAATCTTAAAATATTTTTTTCCCTATATTATCTTTTAAACAGTTTTGAGTGAATTGAATTGAATGCGAAACTATTTTTTAAAATTTTTTAATAAAAGGCACTTTTATTTCTGAAATTATTCTCATTAAAAAAAAAAAAAATCAAAATTTTAATTATTTCCCTTTTCTTCAGAATATATATATAAGAAATTAGGAATTGTATTAATAAATAAGTATATAGGTATGTATCCATTTTTTCTGTAATATTATAATTGTCTGTGGTCTAAATCCAACTAATATCACTCATCCAATTCACTGATGGAGTTTTTTATTACATGTTATATATATATATATATATATATTTATATTGTTTGTATTTAAATACATATTTGAAAGGCAGTACTCCAAGTTTATATGCTTAAAATCTGTCTTATTACTTGACACCATTTTTTTGAAATTTTGTGGATTCTTTTTAGCAATGTCAAAATTAAAATAATTGAATTTAGAATAATTTCCTGACAAAATACTTTCATAAATTAAATTTGAAATTATATTCAATTAATATTGCTTTTATGCAAAAATTTCTTTTATGATGTATTGATATGTATCCTCTTCAGATAAAATATATTCAAATAAAGATTTAACTTTTGTGGAATTATGTTATTTTTCAATTGACAGTTATTAAAAATTTTGTACTATTTATTTGTTTAAATTTCTTTAGATTATTTATAAATGTATATTTTATTTTTTTGATTACCATGTTAGTCACATGTCAATTTATAATTCCTATGCATACAAAATTTCAGGTAGATGCTATCAGTCCAAATAAAAAATATCTCCTTTGCATGATGCTTTTTATCAAGGTGCCGCCTGTGCTGAATTTCTCTAAAAATGGTTATTATATGTAATACCTAAAATTACTAAAAATGGGAGAAAATGTTTTTCTGTAGAACTAAGCGTGTATGCAGGAAAAGTGGTATGTGTAATAATGATTTTTCTTACACATGGAGCAGATGTGAGTACCATTTATAAAAAAAAAATACTTGTAAACAATTTTAAAAATACATTTTTATTTGTTTTTTTAAAACAGTATAGATAAACTTCTGCTGATTCAGAAAAATAATGCTAATTTTTTTACAATTTAAAAATTTTTTAGTTATTATATTACATTAAATCTTAGAAAAATTTTTTTTTTTTGCAACATTTTCTAAACTGTAGTAAATAGCTTCATCCTTCATTTGGACATATTAAGTTTGATTCTCTTAATTTAGTTCTACTTTAATGTAAATATCCTGAAATAGATAATCATGTAAACTTTTTTAAAAAAATATATGTATAACTTAAAAGGAAAAAAAAAAAAAACTTTTAGTTACTGTGTAAAGTATTTTGTGTAAAATTGAAATGAGATTGATTATGAAATAAATGAGATTGAAAGTTTTAATTATGTAGGGTATCAAAATAATCTCTTATAGATAGGTATTTTGAATAACTTGAAGAGAAATAAATTCAGGAGAATTATTTCGTTTTAAACACTCATGGGGATGAATTGAAATTCAATTTTACTTAAATTGCATTTTATTTTTTATTGCACTTTTAAAATGTAAAAGTTATTTATTTGTTAGGTATTCTAAATATTATAATTATTAAAGTAAGTTATTTTAATATCCTCTTTATTATAACAAGTATCTTGATATGGCTGTGAAAGTCTAAGCATAATTTAGTGTAATAAAACCTTTTCATATGAAATCAGTTTGCAGAACTGCAAGATATGTAAAACTGAGCGCTGACTTTTATATAATATTATATATGTAATTAATTTAAATATGGCACATAAGATTCCATGAAAGGTACTCAAATCCAAGATTTTCATGAGCATTTTTATATATCAAAATAATGAATATATATATATAGAGAGAGAGAGACTTGCTTTTTGTGGTTATCTGCAAGTCAATGAGAATGTAAAAGAAATTGTATACTTCAAAATAGTCAAGTTCAATATTTTCCTTGCAGCTTTATATTTTAAATGTTACGATTTTTAAAAAATTTAGTTTGATATTTATTCATACTCTATAAAATTTCTAATATTTATTATGTATATTCATTTATAATTTAAATGCCTGTGATTTCCAGATAAACATTTTGGATCAAAATATATATATTTCTATATTAAATCTAAACTGTTATATACAATTTTGGCTTTCATATTGGTACATTTCTAAATGAACCGTACTTAAATGTAAACCTCAACCTTTTTTTTTTTTTTTTTTTTTTTTTTAATAGTTTGTTTACTTGATAATATTATATAGTTAAGCTACAATTGTGGATGTGCACCTCTGTATGAATTATTCATAAATATTGGGTAACAATTTTGATTCGATTGTAGTGATATGCGAGTTTGCCAAATTGTCCAATGCTGCAGTTAAAATTGAAAAGAAACGAATTTTGTCAAAATATTAAGAATATATTCTCATTTTCACCTCTGAAAATGATACAAGCATTGAAATCATTTTAGAAAAATTACTGCAAAGTATAATTTTTTGTTTTTGTAGAAAAGTTTTCCTTCTAATAACAAATTATGCTGTATTTCACTGGCATTATATGTTATTCTACAAAATTTATTTTATATCAAGCATATATTTTCATAGCATGTTGATGATGGAAATATGCAGAATATTTTTCCAGCATTAATTAATGTCAGTTTTTGTTTTAGATATATGACATGTTTATTATTAGACATGAAATATTACACTATCTTTTCAAAAAAAATAAAGGTGTTTTCCTGTATCTTTAAACAAGCATTTTGTCTTTTAAAGAAAATCAATTTTCTGTCAAAATGAATAAAAATTTCAGAGAATTTTTAGTTATTGTTTGATATTATGCATGTCTTTATAAAGGAATAAATTCAAGAAAACTTTTAATTCCCAGTAGAAAAAAAGTTGTACTGAATTGTTGTTTGAGTTGTTATTTTAATTGTATTTTGTTTTCCTTAGTATTTTGAAAACATGTAATGAAAAATTATGTTTTATTTATAAAATTTAGATATAATAACTACTAAGAGTTTATTTAAAACTATACTTATTTATTTTGCTTTGTCAATTATCTTGATTGTCACAGAAAATTTGAGCATAATTTAACATAATAGTCAATTTTTCATTTAAAACCAGTTTACAGAATTTTAAATATAGAGATTTGACTCTTGTATTAAAATAAATATATTTTTATTTTAAATATAACATACAAGAATTTCATATCAACAAAAATTGTTTTAGAACTTATTTTTTGTATTATTATCCACAGGTCATCTGAGGAAGTAATGGGAAAGATATTACGTTAAATTTTTTCCTCATATGGTGATAGTTTTAATTTAAAATTTTATTTGATGCTCACTTATACTTTTTTTATTCCTTATAATTTCTAGTATTAATCATAAATATATATTTAATTTTCAGATAAATAATGTGGATCCCCATAATGGAACTCCTTTGTACTATGCATGTTGGAAAGAAAGCATTAGATGTGTAGAATTGCTTTTAAAAATGGGTGCCAATATTTATACTTCTCAAAGTGGGTGAACTTTTTGGTTAGAAGGTAATAGTATAGTTCTTCTTCCTTCTATTAACTTTTATTATTTCTGAGCGAAAATACTACTAATAATTATAGATAAATGTTAGATCTACTACTGAATAGTCTCATTTCAATTCTCTAAAGGTATCACTTTAAATATAGAAAAATTAATTAATTTAATAATTAGCTATTATTTTTTGATGTAGTACATTTTCTCTTATATAAACTAATTAACATTATTTTACTTGCTGTATTTGTGTTAAAAGGAGGAACAAACGCTGATGAGGGAATTATATGCACTTTGTTTTATAATGAAATAACATTCATTTTTGTTCAATATATTGTTGCTGACATATTTTTCCTTTGCTATCAAAAACTGTTAATCTGTGAGGACTTTGTTAACGAGGATAGAATTTAATGCATAAACTTGCTTGTTTATATGTATAAGCTTTTTGTTATAAATTCCCATATCATTTTTATTGCTTATATTCTCTTTTTAAAATTATGTAAGGTATTATTTACATACTTATTCTATCCTAAATTTGATCTGCAATAAGTAATTTCAACTTGATGTGAGAAAATCTGAATATTGAGATTCCTTTTCATATACACTCAGTTAACAAAAGCTGAGATGACTTATAAGAATTCCTTGAAATCATTTGAAATCCCAAATTTTATGAACATTTGTATTAAAAAAAAAAAAAAAGTAGATTTTGAAATATTTACAAAATACAATATCCTGTCTATGCTTGTTTAGTTCCTGTTACTTTACACTGATCAGTCGAGAGTGAAAAAAATATTATTGATTTGTAAATATGAAATCTGAATTAATATGGTTATATATTAAACATAATATTTTTAACCTTCAATTTACATTAGTTATTTTATTTATTAAATTATTAGCATTTATGATGATTTATATATAATATTTTCAGGTGAATGTGGTTGACAATGAAAAGACAGCCTTGTATATTGCTTGCGAACGTGCGCCTGTTCCTTATATATCAAATTACTTTTACAAATGAATTCTGACGTGAATGCTTCAAGTCGAGGAACAGCTTTACATGCTGCATGTTTAGAAGGTCAGTATTCCTTTTCAGTATATTTATATTATATGTGTACATTTTATTGCCCTTTTAAACTTGTTAATAATACTAATGGCATTTAATATTTCAAAATTATGTTTCATGGTGAACAGTTTTAAGAAATGTAGGATAAGAATTATGATGACAAATTGTTTTTCTATTCCTTTTTATTAAATATAAAAAACCAATGATTTGAATATAAATATAATGTGATTTAAAATCCTCCTCTATGTAGTGTGACATATTCACAGCAAATTCAGACTTCTTCGAATAAAAGGAAACAATCAACTATTTCCTGTTTTAAATCTACAAAATTAAAAAAAATACAAAAATATTTTACGGATAACTTTTCTTTAGTACACTTCTCCATTACTAGAATTATTCCCCGTCATTTAAATTTTTTTAAATAAAAATGTCTTTCAATAGGTAATTTGAGGTCCCATTTTGATTGGTTTTAACGAGATTAACTTATATTTAACAGAGACAATTTATGATTTCTTTGTTTCTTATGTTATTTTTTTAGAAAGTAAAAATAAAATTTGAATTAAATCTTCTAGATTTTACTGGCTCAGAAAAAAACAAACTCAATAATATAAAACTTAAATTTTTGTAGTTCATTTTATTTATATATTTATCATTTTAACATCATTCTCTGTTGTCACTTGTTTCACTTTTATGAAGTATACTTTACAATTATTATTTTAGTACTATTATGATCATAATTTTCTTCAGCATTTTAACTTGTATAATACATTAAAAACTTTTTGAAATTAGTTTTATTCTGTTTGAAAATCAATCAAAATTTCCTGTTTTAAATCTACAAAATGAAAAAAATACAAAATTACAATACGATAACTTTTCTTTAGTACACTTCTCCATTACTAGAATGTATTCCCCGTCATTTGAAATTTGATTCATATAAATAAAATGTCTTTCAATTGGTAATTTTTTCCATTTTGATTGGTTTTAATGTTTTTAACTTATTATTGTAATTTATAGTATTTATGATTTCTTTGTTTCTTATGTTATTTTTATTAGAAAGTAATTAAAATTTGAATTAAATCTTCTGATTTTACTGGCTCGGAGAATAATTTTAACAAACTCAATAATATATAATGAAATTTTATACTTAATTTTATTTATATGATTATATATGAATAACATCATTTCTGTTGTCACTTGTTTCACTTTTATAAAGTATACGTTTACAATTATTATTTTAGTACTATTATGATCATAATTTTCTTCATCCTGAGAACT